>APFE030821990.1:0-15819 GCA_000404065.3 Pinus taeda
TACTTTGGCCCCCATACCAATTTCCTGCACCCTCTCCTCGACATCCATTCCTTTTGTGTCAATAACTTTTGCGCGGGTCGACATGATGCTATTCACTAGTGCTTGGGTCTCATTTGACAATTTTTCAAACACCAGGCTCACTATTAGATCTTGAAAAAATTCATAGTTCATGTGCACCTGAAAGGGCAACAAGTCAATTCTCAAAATGCCAAGTGTTTTTTGCTAGGAAGCCACTTGTAATTTATAGGGCATTTTGAATTCAAATCTGACCGTTCCCCCCAAAATTGGTTCATTAATTCCAAATTGGCAGAAGATATTAAAGGATGTAAGCCATAAATTTCATCTTAAATGCTAGTTTCCCACTCCATTTGGCCTCACTTCTTCCATCTTTTCATGAACAGTGACTTTAACAGTCACTTTCCGATTGACCTGCGTAATTTCTTCCTGGGTAACACATCTCCCTCCACACTGTCGTGGACCCAGTGGCAAGTCCTTGCTTCGCATCAATTTCCAATCACGCAAATCCCCAACTCAGGAAGTGTAGTTTATAGTCTTGTGCCTCCTTTTAGTTTCCTGCAGTGCTAGGACTATGCTACTTTCATTTAGTCACATGGCTAGACCGTCGGTGTGTGGCTTCAAGCAACTACCATTCACCTTTCCTAGGAAGGGTTCTCCATTTAACTTGACTAGTTGTATCACTCCTCCATCAATAATCTCCTTAATAACATAAGGCCCTAGCCAATGCATCCTGAATTTCCCTGGAAATTTAACAAATTTACTATCATATAATAAAACCAAGTCATTTACCTTAAATGTGTGCAACTTGATGTGTCGATCATGCCACACCTTTTCACGCTGCTTTTGGACTTGTTGGTGAAATCCAACCAAAAATATATTTTCTTCGAGCTCATCCAGCTACGCGAGCCTCTCCTTCAAGGCTCCACAATCCATCATACCTGTGAGCATTGTTATGCATAGACTAGGCAAGATGTATTCTATAGGCATTACTATTTCCACACCATAGACAAGCCTAAAAGGGGTTTGTCCAGTCAACTTCTTGCATGTCATTTTATAAACCCACAGTTGATCCAAGATCTTTTTCTTATAGATGTATTAAAGAAAAACATGCATAAATTGTATCTTAACATATAAATTTAATGTGCACATGATAGAAGAGGAGAAACACATAAAGCATGAAAGAGGACAACAAGTCTTGATAAGAGAGTTCGTTCGACTTCGATTACCTCTCTGGGCCCTACTCGATCAATGCGGAGGCCTTCTTTCATTAAGTGGCATGAGAAAGAAGAGTACAAGAATCAATTACAAAAAAGGGAGTTTTATACCTCCATACTGAAAAATGGCCGAAAAATGAAGAACTCTGATGGAGAAACGGACAATGCCATTGTGTTCATGGCATCAACAAATGTTGAAACCATATAAAATTTGTCAAAATATGACAAAGTGAAAATCCGGCCCTCCTGCAAAAATATACCTCAAACTGCGTCCACTACCTCCTCTCTCCTGGGTGCATTGATGAACTGTGTTTAATAAAAACATTGTGGGCATAAATCCCAAGCAGACCATTTGGAACGATGGTTAAATTAGAAATTTGTTGAGGAGGGGTCGAGGGATCAAATCCCGCCCCTCCTCATTTAACCCATGTTTAATATCATATTACATTTTTGGGAGGTGGGTCCACCCGTCCCGGTGGCCCGCTCCCCCCAACTCTACTGAGCTTGTTTTATGTGGGTGAGGTGGAGGGGCGGCGGGGTTGATAGCCCATGCCCGCAACTATTATCGCTGTTCCCGTTGTGTGGTTCCTAGGTTGGCGAGGTCATGGCTCCCCACCCCACGTTGTTTTGGTTAGGTGGTTCCATGGGAGGGGTCAGGGGTAGTGGCCCACCCCTCCATGAATAATTTTTTTTTGATATTGTTTGGGGTGGTGGGGTTAGTGGCCTGCCACCCTTTTTCTATAATTTTTTTTGTTATTAAAAACAACATGACAATTTTGAAAAAATTGGATTTCGATCGAAGGAGTCATTTTAACCATGTCAAAATTTTGCCTAGAATTTGGCCGGAGTTCACCAGATTCTATCCGTGGAAAAAGTCCAAATTGTTTCTTCGTTAATCCTACCCAGACAGTAAAAAGTCAACCCAACTTTGACTGCCTCTATCTTCCTCATTCGGACTCAGATTGGAGTGTCGTTCACAACATTGGAATCAGGGCGACGAGTAATTCGGTCTAATGTCAAGTTAATCATCTTTCCTCCAATTTGAATTTTGATCTTTTTCCCATGCCACTACTGTCTAGATATCCACCTAGATCAATCCTCCCTAATGAGGAGCTTTTGGACCCAAAAATCATTTACACTTAGCACATTGTTTGTGTCCTTTCAACCCACACTTTTGATCACCTGCATGCAAAACTAGTACATTTTTTGGCAATCATTCACACCACACATGACTTAACATCCCTTCTTTTCCAAGAGTTTATAGCACACACTCTTTGGATAAGGATTACATAAAAAGTAATCAATACCTCAACTACTAGTAAAGAAAGGCTAAAATATCATCGTTGCATTTTGAAGTGATAGGAAACACACCATCACTTTTACATTTACTTGCAATGTATGATTTACAATGGTGGCGATAACATGCTACTACCTTAGAAAAACCAACTTAACAAAGTAGACCACTGGGAATGGGGTGGTTTCATTTGTTGAACATGTTCACCTTTTGGCTCCTCCAGCGATGTTTCTAGAGCATGGAGCATCAGACATGTGGTTTGTTTGTGTCCCTCTTTCCTCCAATGGCTACAATGATTCTTTTTCCTCCAAACTTTCGGGGTTTCCTTGGGGTGCTTTCCCCTTGTATTCCTTTGATAAGTGTTTATGGGGCCCTCACTATCACTGGAATATGAGGAGGGAATTTCATCGTCTATCGTTGGCTGCTTACTAGATGTATTAGAGCTTTCTCCCATTTCCTTTCTAGTGTATCTGAGCCCTACACAACACGACAATTCCTCGACTTCAATGGGGTTTACAATGCTAAGGGCATTTGATGCCAAGGGCCTTTCCCTGATACCCCATCTTATTCAATAGTTTGGATCCAATCCATGTAATATGTTTTTCAAAAGCAGCGAATTCATCGTCATGAAAATCATATGAAATTGAGGAATCTCTTTTTATCTCTGGACAGTGATGGTGCAGCTTTTCCAAAGCGTCATCCTTGGCTTGCAACTGGCATAGTAATCTTTGAACTTCTTCCCTTGCCTCTTGTAGAAGCTTCCTTAGCTCAGCATTCCTTGCTTGGATGTGATGGTTGATCTCCTCAAGTTCTTGGAGTCATGCTACAGTAAGTGCCCTTTTTGTTATTTCTATTGAAATACTTGATTCTTGGCCAGAATCAGAGCCCAAATCTATGGGTCCTCTTGCTGCAAACTTCGTTTCATCGCTAGTGTTAGACCCCAAGTCAATGGGCCTACCTCATGCAAATCCTGCAACTGCAACCTTCTCATCTTCCTCTGACTCAGAATCTTGGTTTTGTTGCATGGTGGTGATGACCTCCAACTTCCCCTTTCTATCATACCTTTTAGGTCTTAGTTCAGGGTGAAACTTCCAACAATTTTCCTCTTCATGCCCCTCTCTCTCACAATGTGTACAGGAGGGCTTTTCTCACCTTCTCCTAGCTATTGCGACTCTCTTTGGGTGGTCATCCCGTTCAGGTGTTCCCCTGTTTTCTAGATGAATGGCCTTTACACTAGTTGAGTCAATGGTAGCAGGTTCAAACAATAATAATGAATGCCTAAAGTAACTATGTAGTGATCCAATATAGTTAGTTACTACTTCAGGTGAATCACGTGCAATGCCCAACTTAAGTGCTTGTTTTCTAAACTCCTCAGTAAAGCTTTGAAAATCCTGACCTCTACCTTTTCTTAAGTATTTCCAATCCATTAAGGTTTTTTCCTTATAACCCAAGGGATAAAATTGTTCCCTTAATGCAGAAATGAAACTAGGCCATGAGGAAAGAAGATTACCCACACTTTTAATGCTTCGCAATTTTCTCTCCCACCATATGAGAGCGGTTCCTCTCCATCAAAGAGAGGCCAACTAAATCTTTGCTTCATCCTCTTCAATCTGCTAAATCCTACAATTGATCTCAATCTGCCTAACCCAGTTACTAAGATTTTATGCATTACTTTCATCGTTATATATGGGAAGATCAAATTTGACATCTAATTTAAAGAAAGGTTTCTTAGATGCACCCATTGAATTTCTACGATGATGATGAGAGGAAGAAGAGATTTCACTCATGGAAGGAGAAGGAGGGGGTTATTCTTCATCATTTCCATGCACTGAACCTTGTTCTTCTACCTTTTTCGCTTCTTCTTTCTCCAGCCTTGAAAACAAATGACCAACTTTTTATGCCATTGTATAGAAGGTTTTGCAAAAATTGAGCTCCTCTTCATAACACGCCTCTTCATTTGCCATGTTTCTCCTTCAATGTGCATGCCCCGCTTCGAGATTGAAATACTTTACTTTCCCTTTGCCTCTTTAGACCCTGTTTCTTGTTAGCACACAAACATGCAATTCACATGTAGAAAGACCTTCTGTGATATCACGTAATCCAAGATCTTTTGATTATAGATGTATTAAAAAATTACATGCATAAAGTGTAGCTTAACATAGAAAGTTAATGTGCACATGAGAGAAGAGGAGAGACACATAAAGCATGAAAGAAGACAACAAGACTTGATAACGGAGTTCGTCCGACTTGGAATACGTCTTTGGGCCCTTCTTGATCAATGGGGAGGCCTTCATTCATTAAGTGGCATGAGAAAGAAGAGTACAAACATCAGTTACAAAAAAAGGTGTTTTATACCTCCATACTGAAATATGGCTGAAAAATTCAGAACTCTGATGGCGAAATGGACAACGCCATTGCGTTCGTGGCATTGAGAAATGCTGAAACCATATAAAAGTTGTCAAAAATTGACAAAGTGAAAATCCGGCCCTCCTGCAAAAATCTACCTTGAACTGTCTGCACCACCTCCTCTCTCCTGGGCGCATTGATGAACTGCGTTTAATAAAAAAATTGAGTGGAAATCACAAGTAGACTATTTGGCACAATGGCTAAATTGGAAATTTGTTGAGGAGGGATTAGGGGATCAAATTCCACCCCTCCCCATTTAACCCATGTTTAATTTCATATTACATTTTTGGGAGGAAGGATACCAGTCCCAGCGGCCTGCTCCCCCAACTCCATTGTGCTTGGTTTATGTGGGTGAGGTGGAGGGGTGCCAGGGTTGACAGCCCGCACCCCCTACTATTATCAGTGGTCCTGTTACATGGTTCCTAGGGTGGCGGGGTCATGGCTGCCCACCCGACGTTGTTTTGGTTAGGTGGTTCTGTGGGAGGGGCCGTGGGTAGTGGCCCGCCCCTCCATGAATAAAATTGTTTGGATACTATTTGGGGTGGCGAGGTTGGTAGCCCACCACCCTTTTTTTATAATTTTTTTTGTTATTAAAAACAACATGACAATTTTGAAAATTCCAGATTTTGACCGAAGGAGTCATTTTAAATAGGCGACAATTTCACCCAGAATATGGATGGATTTGGCTGGATTCCATCCGCCGGAAAAAGTCCAAATTGTGTCTTCATTAATCTTCCCCAGTGTGCAAAACGTCAACCCAACTTTTACTACCTCTATCTTCCTTATTCGGACTCAAATTGGAGTTCCATTGACACCGTTCGAATCAGGGCGACGGGTACTTCAATTTGATGTCAAGTTAATCATATTTTCACCAATTTTAATTTTGAGCTTTTTCCCATGCCACTGCTGTCTACAGGTCCATCTGGATCAATAGCATTGTAGATATGCATAGGTCCCAATCACTTTGTTGAGCATTACAAACCTTGGTCAATGCGTTTTCAAGCACTTTGTTGGATGCCTTGATTGTCTCATTAGCCTGTGGGTGATAAGGTGTGCCCTTCTGGTGATATACCTAAAATTCCTCCATTAGTGCATTGATCGTCTCATTCAGGAAGTGTGCACCTCGATCACTCATCAAGATATTGAGACATCCAAATCACGTCAGTACATGCTCAAATAGGAACTTTGCGACAGTTGCACCCATGCAATCCTTCACCGGTTGTGCTTCTGCCCAACAAGTCAAATACTCCATCCTAGTGATAATGCACTTGGCTCCTATCTTCCTTTGTGGTTGAATGGGTCCTACGAAATCTATCACCCACTTCTCAAAGGGTTGAAACATCATTTGTGGATTTAGAGTCATTTCATCTCTTCGCAATGGCCTACCCATTCTTTGACATACGTCACACGCCTTGCAATATGCTTTTGAATCCTGATGAAGGGTTGGCAACCACAACCCTCTGCATAGAATCTTCTATACGGTTGCTCTCCCTGCATAATGTCCTCCCGCAGCGCCCCCATGAGTTTCTGCAAGGATGCTACTTCTTTCGAACTTAGGTACATATCGTCACAATATCTCATCAGTCCCCATCTTGTATAGATGCCTAGCAATGACAGAGAAATCGATCATGCGCACCACTAATTCGTTCTTTTGTTGGATAGTGTATCCTTTTGGTGCAATTCTTGTTGCTATGATGTTTATTATATCCTCAAAATCACCATTCGTGACACACAGTACAAATAGCTATGTGTCAAGAAATCCTTCTTCCAAGTTAGTAGGTTCCTCCCCTGTTTCGATGTGCGATAGATGGTTTGGTCCCGCATTCAATCATCTAGGCTCCACAACAACTTCAAAATTGTACTCCTGGAACAATAAAATCCATCTGTAGAATCTACCCCCCAATGCAAGCTTATTGACCAGGTACTTCACCTTGGAGTGATCCGTAAACATCTTATAATGGCCTACTAGCAAGTAGTGCCTATAGTTATGGAGCACATAGACCATAGCTAGCCCCTCATGCTTATTTGTGGAATAGTTCTTCTTTGCTTTGGATAATCTTTGGCTTTTGAATGCGATAGGATGTTTCAAGACTTTTCCACTAGCCTGTGTCAGTACTGTTCCCAACATTATACATGATGTGTTGACATGTACATGAAACTCTTTCTTCCAGTCCAGGAAGACTAGAATCGGTGTGGTAACAATATTTTCTTTCAATATATCCAATCTCTTCTTACATTCATCGTTCCAGAAAAATGTGACATCCTTCTTCAACAATTTCTACATAGGTCTAGTCATTTGGGCATAGCTTTTGATAAACTTTTCGTAATATCCCGTATGTCCTAGAGTAGCACACAATCGTTTCACACTCCTCAATGCTTCCAAGTTTAGTATCAACATGATCTTTGTGGGGTCTACCATCAATCCTTTTCTGCAAACCACTTGCCCCAATACGTTCCCAAATGGAACACAAAACAAACACTTCTTGAAATTGAGTGTGATTTGGTATCTCTGACAAGCATCTAGCATCAGGCGCAAGCTTGCTACATGGTACTTAACTAGCCCAAATACAGTCCAGTAATCAAAATATACCTCTAGGAACTTATGAATAAATTCCTTGAATGCTCCAACAACCATGCACGAAAATATTGCAGAAACACTCTTCAATACAAATGACATTACAGTGTATTGAAAACAGCCCCACTTAGTTGCGAAGGTTGTTTTGCTCCTACCCTCCGACTTGATTTTGATTTTGTGGTACCGAGAGAACCCATCTGTGAAGAAATATGCTTCCTAGCCACCTACATTGTCCAACACTTCATCCATGAATGGATTCAGGAAAGGATCATGCACATAAGCGTCATTCAGCTTTTTGATAGATCCACAGATATCCTTATCTCATCCTTCTGCTTCCTCTCTTGCACCACCATTGGGCTTACTCAATCATATTCTTCAACATGCTCAATGATGCCTGCTGCGAGCATCTTTTCTAGTTCTAAATGGACCTTCTCCTTATATTTCAGATTGAGATAGTAATTCCTTTGCTTAACTCGCTTTGCGTCAGGCTTTAACATGATCTTCATCATGTTGAAATATGGCAACAAGAATATTCCAATTTAATTTTCCCTTGAATTAAACTGTGAATTAAAATCGAATTTAGTCTTAACAACTACTTGGAAATAATTAATTAATTTATTTTAAATTAATTAGTTGTAGAAATTCAAGTTAGAATTCTTTCTGAAGTCATGCAAGAGTTATCCCTTAAATTAAGTAGATAATATCGAGTTATATTTTAGTTGAAATTAGTTAACTCAGCTTACTGAGTTAAGTCCAGTTAAATTAGTTCCAAAATTTTTGAGGAACTAATAGTGAGTTAATAGTTAGTTGATGCATTCATGCACTCAACTAGTGCTACTCTAGTTAACTTAAGATTTCGTCATCAAAAACTCATGCATGTCTATTTTGAGAAAGACCTAGTTGAGAAAAATGTTCAAGGATAGTGTACTATCAACTTCATGTGTTTTCTCATGGAGAAGATTAATGCATGTAGTCAAGGGTTCATCCTTGGGGATTATGTAGTTTTGAAGGTTGGTTTTCCACTTGGTAATAGGAAAATCATCCACAAGTAGCAGTGCAAGGAAATAGGAGCTTGGAGGGCAAAGAGGAAGGCTGGAGAGAAGCCCATATTTCCTGTGAGCATATGTGAGGATTGTACTGAGAGCTAGCTAGCTGTAAGAACTAAGGCTTTGTATAATTCCTATGTATTTCCACCATGTATGATAATACAATAGTGTGGGGTTTTTATCTAAGACTTTCCCCAAAGTATTTTCATGTGTATTATGCCATTGATTCTTCTTCTTCTGGTTATATTGTTCAGCTTGATATTCAAGCTTTCACAAATTGATAGTAGAAGTAGGTTATACTTTTCTGCTTTGATTTATATTGCATTATTGGGTTAACCTATCACATATTTTCTACACATCATTCCTAGGTCCCCGATTATTCCTTTCAGATCTGTGAACTTGGTAGGGAATAAGTCCTGGTATTTGTGGAGAAGTTCAGTGACCTTATCCACCATCATGTCATCCTAGTAGTCTCCAATCTTCGCAAATTTGGGTTTTTCCTCCATACCAATGTTTACTTGTTTCATTTTCAACAGCGCGGTTATATCAGGGTTCTCAATTTGCAGTCCTTGTACCTCGCGGTGACCTTGTATTTATGGAATGTTAATCTTCCACAGATGCCCATCCTCTTCTTTAGCAGTTACATTATAGAATTCCATCACGCGACTTAGCTGAGTAGCCCATTCAGGCCAAGTTAGGTATAAAGGATCCTCTGATATCCTAAAGATTATTGCTTTCACTTCTTGTAGCGCTTCATCAATACTGTCAAACCCATCCTCAAAATTGAATGTCATCATGAATACTTCACGCAGGAAATCACATTCACTTGTTGCATGGTGGAGCTCTGTTTCTATATACCAATTCATTGGGATAATATGTAGAGTATGACAAAACAGGTCCACCCACTGAGGTTGGGGCTTTTCTGCATAAGCTTGGGTCCATTTCGCTAGATACACGTGTGGATCATTCTTCCCATCATGCTTGTTTGTTAGCTGCACCTTAGGCTTCCCAAATCATGTTCTCGTTATCCTCCTACATTCGCGCCAGTCATCAAAGCTTCCCTTGTGCATACCCCACCATCTTGCGGGCGTAGTGCGCAATGGCCAATCCAAGGCCTGGAAGCACGGTTTTTTTGGTACCTCCCTTTAAAATGCATCCAAAAATATATCTATCTCATTTAGACCATCATAAGTAGGAATATTTCTTACCTTTGACGACACACAGTGTAGCGACTGAGTATTCATGTTGCAATTCAGCGTAGTTACTTCATGTAACTAATTATGCCAGCATTCTATTTCTTCATCGGATTTTGAAGTGCAGGAATTCTTGCGATCCCATGTAATCCATCCATCCATGGTGGATTCACCCAATCTTGGTCTCAGAGTGTTATATTATAAATACATTTGAGGTCCTCATCACTCTCATAATCGCTAATAGGTTCAGTATAGCGCGAACCTTCAGCAGGATCAACGGGTATTATTACACGCAATAATTTCTTCTCAAAGATCATCTTTCGCTTCTTCATATTGATTACCCCATTCATGTTAGTAGCCCAGTCAATTCCTAGGAGCACAAGATAGGGATTCTTGTCATCCACTGTCTCTATTACTTCAAAGTTAGCCAACAAACTTGTTCCCTCAATATCCATAGTCACCCCCTACAGCTGACCCATGGGCATGATCTTCTGCTAACTTTCCATCCGTAGTTGAATCGGAGACCATTGCAGTGGAGGTCTCCCCATTTGCTCCCAAGTCTGTTTTGGTAGGACATTCGCATCTGACCCCAAGTCCAAAATGACATGATCCATTTCATACTCTCCTATCTGTGTGGTCAGTCGCATCTCCCATCCTGTCCTTGTTTTATGCTTGCCAATATTTCATACTACACGCGGCTCACTTGGCACGGTTCCAATGCATCCATTGATGATTTATAGTAACCCTTTCATGGCCTTACTATCGCGCAGTAACTTCATTCAAGTTTCCAGGAAGGTTGTGAACATCGAGGGGTACCTCTCCCGCTCAGGCTTATCCTTTCTTCTTGAGGTGGAGGCCTCAACGAAGCTCTTCTTAGCTTCCATGAAGACTTCATGAGTGCGCTTCAAGTCGAACTCAACCTCCTTTTTCGGGGCTTTGTGAACCCATGTATTGTCTTATTGTTGTTTCCCCTTGTCATCTCCTACCACAATTATACTTATGAGCACTATATTTCCATTTGGATCTTCCTCGCATGGATCAGACCTCATCATCTGTAAGTTCTGAGTTGGCAAAGGTGGTAGCACCCCTTTGTCATGTATCCTAGCTATTAGTGTAGGACAATCTTCCATTTCATGATCAAACAGTGTGCAATACTTGCACGAAGGAAACATTGGATTAGTGCAATCATGGGCATAATGTCTTGGTCCTTCACAATTATAAAAAATCAATTATCCTCGACCTCTACCGGGTCCTCATATGCCTTGGTCTCTTCTGCGCTCCTAAAATCCTGTCCGTGCCATCCCTTCACTTTGGTCAAGGGGCCACGTTTCGTCCTGAGCCCTATAGGTGGGAGTTCTATCCATCATCAGTTCATAGCTCCTATAAGTACATTCATCATGCCCTACTGACCTACAAAATTTGCATAACAATTGTTGCAGTGTCTGTACAAACTTTTGTAGCAAGTGAGAGTTATCCGTGGCATGCTTTCTCGCTACCTGGTAGATAGCACACCATAATGTAGGCCCTGCGATAAGTCTTGCTTGAGCTTCTGGCCTTAAAGGCATTGTTCCTCCTCCTTCAATATAATTTGTAAATACCGGGGAATGGTCTTTGTCATGACACTGACTCTTCCATTTAAAGAACCATACCTCCTCGCACACTTCTAGTTGAACTGTCATGTCCTGCTTCAGACTTTTCATCTCAAGACACAAATTCTTTAGTTGCATATGGATCTATTGAACTCCTAGATTAGGATCTTGCATCGAAGTTTCGTGTAGTTTCATGGAAATCACCAAGGGCTCAGCCTGAGTTGTTATCTTCTGCTATGACAATGCACTTCTTAAATGTGGTAGTACCGAAGCCACAAACCACTCGCAATGTTGTCCATCTGTCAAATTCATGTTGGCTTCGCAGATTGTACATTTCAGCCTCTGATCTAGTTCCCAAGACATCTCACCTAGTTGCATCACGATCTCTTTGAATCCCACAATCGACTGCGCCTCAGATTTAGGCCTACTAAATTCCCTATTTAGTTTTGCCTAGATGTCTGCTACTCCAGCATTCGGTTATCATTAGAGTACTTAATATACCAGTTAGCATGCGATCTTGCAAATCTCTAACCAGTGTCACCTTCTTTATATGATCATCTGTAACACCTTGAGCTTCCCATACTGCCCTCCCGACGAACTAGAATTGGTCTGAGTCCTCATTTCCCAAGCCATTGAACAAAGGAAACTTCACTGTATTTGCCATACTGAACTGCAGTGGAGGTGGAGGTGGTGCGAATGAAGTTGGAGGTGAGGGTGGTGAAGTTGGAGGTGGTGTGGGCGGAGATGGTATTCATGAGAATCCTTGCTTTATTAATTGAATAACACTTCACAGAGAAACCTTCTCTATCCCTTCTTCGTCACATCATGGAGATAAAATCAGGGGACTATACGCCAGACCCTTTTTTCCTTCGTTCCTATAAGATTTTCCGCTTTGCATAGTCTCGAACATTAAGGTAGCCACATAACCCATTTTTCACACAATAGAATTTTAATCCAGGTATTCAAATATTTTATGTACTTACCTCATGGTCCTTTGAAAAAATGGCACTCCACCTTGTTGTAGCTAACTGAGGTGTCAACCACAAATTCAATCACAAATCCTCCTATGACGCGATTGAACCAATGATTGACAACACGAGTGATCTTATTCTCCAATTCTTCCAACCTTCGCACTAGCTTTGGGGTCGACACAATAGGACCGTCAAGTTTCCACCTTCCTTGGCTATATGCTAGCTTGCGGTCCACTCGTTGTTGACATGGCAAATTTTCTCTATACCAACAAGGGGAACTAACCCAATCACAGACCCCAATTAGACTTGTTTTCGTTTGGAATGGTTAGTTCCAATGGGTTTTGAGGGACCCCATAAACTGTTGAATGTGTTGAAATATTTATTCTGGGAAGAAGACTTCAATAAAATCAACAAAATAAAATAGTTAACCTCTATGTATCAAATCCTATATAAACTACTTAAGCTACTCTAATCTAGTCCTAACCATGCTAATCTATCCGGTAGGAGCAAAAAAAAGGGAGGTTAAACATCATAAATAAATACCAAGACCAAATGAATCAATTACTGGTCCAGATAAGAACTAGGCTGTATTAAATCCTAATCACAATGCAATTACTTATACAGTTTCCATACAAATAACACTTGCAACTGATTTTCAACAAAGTCTAGAATCAACAACCTTTCATGAATTATCAATGCTATTGAATTACATTAAAATAACCAAGAACAATCATGAACTAGTGGTTAACAATATGCACAAAGCAAATCACATTTATTTTCATGCCAGCAACAACACACTCGTTCTAAAGAAATGAAAAGGAAAATAGATCTAAAACATAGGCTCCTTCTTGAACCAAATAGTCCTCTTTATTCACAATAAATCAAAGTTGTTTTCTCCAAACCAAAAAATCCCCACTCTCCTATCCGAAGGGAATATTTATGTAGCTGGAGATGACTCTTAGTCTTCCCTTAACCTTTCACCTTCCCCCTGTTTCCTTCGATATACAGATCAAAATACACAGATGTAGAATAATCAGTGTCCCTGCTGACATGTACAGGGCATTTTCTGTCACTGGAGAGCTTCGTTTCCTGGGGAAATGAGTAGATGTTGATTAGAAGAGGATGAATGTGTCTCATCTCTTCACGATGAGATCTGGGACAGTTTCTCTTTTGGATCACACAAGCAACACCTGGAAACTGATAGAGAACGCCAGACGTCACTTCTTTCAACATAACACATTTGCATATATGAGTTCTCTGGATTCACTTATGCATCCTTTACTCCTTTCCTGCAGAGATAATAGACACAAGTCATGCTTATGAAAATACGACATAAATTCTTTAAGACATAAGTCTTGCGTTTATTACATCAAATGTGAAAGAAACAACCCCCGATTTTAAATTTATGCATTGATTAAGTCCCGCGAGTGCGAATCCAATTTATATTGGAAATCATGGCATAACACATAATTGGATGGTATTTTGGAAGGGGTCTAAGTGGTAACTGATATTGTGAGGATGACCCCTGATTCCACTCTTCAAGCAACACGTGGTAGCTATGAGGAAAAAGGATACCAATTTTTGGAGGAGTATTCCTCGAGCAACTCGTTCACCCGAAATTTGTGTGGACTGTTGGATCCACAAGTGGTAGATCAATGGTGGAGAGACTTAACATAGTAAAACACCTAAAACCCCATGGCCAAGCCGTACAGCTGGACTTGAAATATCATGAATGAGAACCTATATCCTATCAGTTTCACCATATGGTTTTTCCCATTAAAAATCGTAACCACAACAATTTATCGAATACATAGGAATATATGTGAAAACTCGTAGCTGGGCCATACAACCGGACTTCAAAAATTATATACCAAAGCCTATAATCGTCGGCGGGTCCGTGGTATACCACTATCCTTTGAAAATTATGTTCGGAACATTTTAACAAAAATACAAAGGAACACATGGGAAAACTTGCGGCCGGGCCATACAGCCGGACTTCAAAATTTATGCATTCAAGTTGATAATTATAAGAGGGTCTGTAATATCGTAGTGCACCTTATATATAATCTCAGGAACCCGCCAATTGCGAAGTGCAATGGGGCTTCAGACTCGTTGTATATATATATATATATTATATATATATTATATATATATATTATATATATATATATATATGTTATATGTATATTATATATATATATAATATATATATATAATATATATATATAATAATATATATATATATATATATATATATATATATATATATATAATATATCTGTGTGTGTGTGTTAATACGCCAGCAGGTCTGCAATGTTAGACTCCCTTTGAAGAAACTCCACCCTCAATATCTTTCGAAAGCAAAGAAATACATGGGAAAACCTGAGCCCGGCCATTAGGACGGAATTTAAATATTATATTTCCGGCTCTATAATCATCGCGGGTCTGGGTGATAACAGTGCACCATATCAGGGAAAATTTTAAGAACCCCCCCTAAATTTACATGTATAATAAATGGGTGAATCTCCATGGTATATAGGAAAAATGGAAGGCGATTTTATTAATAATATGATATGTATATATAATTTTTTGGCGAATCTCTCACCAGGCATGGCGAATATTTTACTCAATTATAAAATCTTGTGTTTATTGAATACACAAATGAAATCATTGCATTTCTTTAAAATATAATTTGAAATCAAAATTACCGAAATTACATATCGATATTCTAGTGGGTGTAAGATAAAATTCACCCGTGCCATTCACAGAAAGCATGAGAAAAAACCTAATACTATATATAAAACCAAGAAAAATTCAAATTCATCACTTCTACGGAACCTCGTAACCACCCTACCAATACTTGACCCTGTCAATACACAAGTATGTTCCCTACCAATACTTGACCCTGTCAATACACAAGTATGTTCCCGTTTGCAATTAGAAAAATTACCCAAATTACAATCTGGTTACTCCAGCATATGTTGGAAAGTTATAGAAGGATGACTAGTGCAATCAATCCATTCCTTTTAGCCCTGGATTTGTTTCAGTTTAAAACAGAAGTATACAAATATACTTGTCCAATGTCTATGCTTTAACCATTCACCTTAAGATGTTTTTACAATATAATTTCCTAAGTCTATTTAATATCTTCATTATCATAAAAACCAACCTATATCCATATTAACTCCACATCTACCACTCTTAGGGGGATGAAATCTATTTATCCCTTTGAGCACTTGGTAGACCCAGAATTAAGATGGATCTAAGATAGAATTTCCCCTTTAAATAGTCTATGGTCACATGAATACCATGGGTTATCATAAACCTGGAGCTATCATAAACCTAGAGCTTAAAATTACTATTAGTAATTTATAAAAATTAATAAAATTAATAGTTGATTTTTATTTTTATTTTTTATTTTTAAAACCAAGTTAAAATTTTTAACTACAACATCCATTTTTACTCTTGATCCACCAAGCCCCGAGAGGGATCAAATATTTTTTCACTCTATGC
>APFE030821990.1:47509-61424 GCA_000404065.3 Pinus taeda
CGAAAAACTACTAAAAATAGTAAATTGTGCTATAATTAAGGAAACTGAAAAAAACTGCACGAAGCACTTAGAGGGGATCCAAGTCGAATTAGTGGGTGGCCACCAATATCCACTTGGATCATCTGAAGACCCTGATGAATTTCTTTTTGAGTTTGATATATTGTGTAGAAGTTATGATTATGTTACTAATCTTCAAAAGTTGAAATTATTTCCAGCAACATTAAAAGGAAATGCACTAAGATGGTTTATGATCCTGGGAGGACATGTGATCACAACATGGGAGAAGATGAAGGAGAAATTTCTGGCCAAATATCAAGACTATTGCCGGACAAGAGAAAAAAAGGAGGAACTATTCAAGATGGTTCAAAAGGAGGGCGAAAATTTGGAGGATTTTGTGGAAAGATTAAAATATAATCTACAGAGATCCGATCACCCTAACGTAAGTAAGAATATTGTTAAGACAATATTATTGAAAGCAGTATGGGATGACTGTTTAGACATGTTAAATATGCTTGGTAAAGGGTATATATCTAAGGAATCATATGATGAAATTGTCAACCTCTGTAAGAGATGTTCAGAGGAGCTGCAAACAGACCAAAAAGAAAGGATAGTACATATTCAAGAGTCCAAAAATCAGCCAGTGGCGGAGCAACAAGAGCCAAAATAGGTATTCTACTAGAAGAATTTAAAACTGAAATGTTAAGTTCTTTTACTTCACAGATTTATACGTTATAGGTTAAAAGGAAACAAGTAGAGGCAGAAGCTGCTTTGGCTATCTTCTATCCTAAATGCAGAGAAAAACGTCTACTAAGGGAATGTCCATTAGACAAGGTACCAATTTGCACCATTTGCGAAAAGGATCATGAAACTCAGCAATGTCCCTCTTTACCAGGAATAAAAGTAGCCCTACAACCAACTGAGGAGGAAGCTGAAGCAATTTATTTGTTGACACAGAAGAGGCAATGGCAACCACGAGGACAAGGTACGAATATTAGCATGCCATTTAATCGTTGGAATAATTATCCTTCTTTTAATCAAGAACATTACTTGCCCTTCAATAAAATGCAATATCCACCTTTTAACCAATTGGTTTCCCACCCATGCAACAAACAAACCCTCCCTTTGTAGACCCCACAATGTGGACTCCTTGGCCTCCACAACAACCTTATTTTAATCAATGGAACCCAAACTAGAGGGCTCAGAAAATGCCATTTCCAAACCAATTTCCTCAGTATCAACAACCTCTCTCTCTACCATCAGGTGCTCCGCCGAATAATCAGACAATGAGGCCACAGATACCTATACAACCAAACCCTAATCCTAATAATAATAAAGTTGTGCAAGTCATTGATATTTAGAACCAGCCTATATCTCCTATTCTCCCTCTGCAGTGTAATGATATCCATTTGCGGTCTGGGAGAATAGTTGAGCCTGTTATTGATGATATTACCTCTTCTAACTCTGATAAAGAAGAGACATAAAAGGATAAATCATCTAATAAGGGTGCTGAGACAGTCGAGCCACCCTCTAATATTACTGCTGAAACAATAGAGCCACCATTCCCTGAGCGTTTAGCTCTCACTAAGACACCTGAGCCACCTACTTTTAATATTCTAGGGGAATTGTAGAATGTTTATGCTAAAATTCCACTTCTGCAAGCACTCAAAGATCTACCAATTTATGCCAGAACCATCAGAGACATTTGCATCAAGAAACCTAGTAGGAAAGCTAAATATCCCCTTACAGTTCATGTGATGGGTGATCTAGCTGCTTTAATGTCAGGAAAAACTCCTCCTGTAAAATATGGTAATCCCAGTCATCCTACGATCACAGTACAGGTGGGAAAAACTATTATTTCACGAGTTCTAGTAGACTTAGGTGCTGCTATAAATATTATGACCCTTGAAATTGCACAACTATTACAGCTGAAAAAATGTCATTAGAGAGACACCAACTATCCTAGAGCTAGCTGACCATTCCACAATCAAACTAGAAGGGGTTATTGAAGACCTAATCATTTTAGTTGAATCTTGGAACTACCCAACTGACTTTGTTGTATTACAGACTAAAACAAAGTTGGGGGACCATCCATTGATTTTGGGGAGACCCTGGCTGGCTACAGCAGATGCCTTTATCAGCTGTAGATCAGTCTCAATGACAATTTCTAATGGATGTGAAACTAAACAGCTCACTCTCTAACCTCATGCTACACCTATGATTGACAATGATAATTCTGTATGGTTAGATTATGAGGATAATGACATTCAACCCATTTTTACTATTGGACAAGCCTAAACCTTTAAAGACACCACGAAGGATGAATTAATTAGTAATTTTATTTCTGAACCCTCCTCGGTAGCCTCTAAATCATATAATTAGTTAACTGCAATTTTGGAACCTGAAACACATGAAAAGCTTAAATCTGAAAATTTACCTCAAACATCAACTGCTATCTCCTCTAAGAGTGTAATAGTAGAAATCGAACCTAGAAAAACATTGAATATCAAACCTAACTTGACAGATGCTAAAACACAATAGTTAATGAAGTTACTTCGTGAAAATAATGAAGCATTCGCATGGGACTACACAGATATGAAGGCGATATCCCCTTAATTATGTACTCATCGTATCTATATTAAGGAAGGATGTCGACCAGTCTGTCAACCTCAGAGGCGAATGAATCCTAATCTGAGAGAAATTGTTAAAGAAGAACTTCAAAAATTGCTTAATGTAGGGTTTATATACCCTATATCTGATAGTGAATGGGTTTCTCCTTTGGTTATAGTACCTAAGAAAAATGGGAAATGGAGAATGTGTGTAGATTATAGAGCCTTAAATAAAGCCACTCAAAAAAATCATTTCCCCTTGCCATTTATTGATCAGGTGCTAGACAGTTTGTCAAGAAAAATATTATTTTCTTTTTTAAATGGTTTTAGCGGATATAACCAAATCAAAGTTGCACCTCGTGACCAAGACAACACCACTTTTAATAGTCCATGGGGAACTCTTTCTTATAGAGTTCTCCCATTTGGACTATGTAATGCTCCAGCAACGTTTCAAAGAGCAGTGATAGGAATTTTTTCTTATATGCTTAATGATTCTATGGAGATATTTATGGATGACTTTACTCCTTACGGAGTGACTTTTGAAGATGCATTACAGAACCTTGAAAAAGTACTTAAACGTTGTATACAAGCTTATCTTTCCTTAAGTACTAAAAAGTTCCATATGATGATGAACAAAGGAATTGTATTGGGACACTCCATTTCATTTCTAGGGATTCAAGTTGATCCATCCAAAGTGTAGGTAATTCAAACTCTTCCTATCCCTAAAACACAAACTAATGTAAGAAGTTTTTTAGGACATGTTGGATATTACAAAAGATTCATCATATTTTTTCCAAAATAGCTTCTCCTTTGTTTGTGTTACTTATGAAAAATGTTGAATTTCAGTGGACTGATGACTGTTAGAGAGCATTTGATGAACTTAAGCATCAGTTGTCTGCAACTCCTATTCTAAGGGGACTTGATTAGGCACTTCTCTTTCATATATTATCTGATGCTTCTGACACTGCAATTGGAACTTTCTTGGGGCAAAAAGAAAATAATCTTCCTTATGCTATCTATTTCATTAGTAAGAATATGACCTCTACTAAACTTAATTACACAGTTACCGAAAAGGAATTTTTAACAGTCATTTATGCTATTAATAAATTTCGACATTATATTACTGGTTACCCTACTTTTGTTCATACTAATCACTCAGCCATTAAGTATTTAATGAACAAATCTATTACAAATGCCCAAGTTACCAGGTGGTTATTATTACTACAGGAATTTGATATTACAATTGTAGATCGACCAAGTAAAGAAAATGTGGTTGCTAACTTCCTTTCTCGTATAAAAACTAATGAAAATACTCCAGTAGATGATTCCTTTCCTGATGAATACTTATTTGCAGTATCTGCTCACTCACCTTGGTATGAAGACATTGCTAATTATTTGGTTGTAGGGAAGTTACCATCACACTTATCACATAGAGAGAAAAGAAAGATCATTCAACAAAGTGCTCGGTACAGCTGGCTAAGTGGGTGTGTTTTTCATACATGACTTGATCAGGAAATTCAGAGATGCATTAGAGAAGATGAGGTTTATGATATATTAAAGGCTTGTCATGATGGCCCTTGTGGAGGGCATTTTGTTGATAAGAGAACAACACATAAAATTTTCAAAATGGAGTATTATTGCCCCTCACTTTTCAAGGATGCAAAGAAATATGTCAAGGCCTGTGGTAGCTGTCAGAGAATAGGTCAACCTAATCATAGAGATGAAATGCCACTGAACCCCCAGGTAATACTTGAACCCTTTGAAAGATGGGCTCTAGACTTTATAGGACCCATCAATCCTCCATCTAATCAAAGAGTTTACATATTGGTTTGTACAGATTATATGACTAAATGGGTGGAAGCTAAGGCACTTATTACAGCTAATGAAGAATCTGTTTTAAATTTCCTATTTGAATAAATCTTTGTTAGGTTTGGAGTGCCTAGAGAACTAGTCACAGATGGGGGACCTCCTTTCAATTCTCATGGTTTCAAAGCTACACTTTAGAAATATCATATTAATCATAAAATGACTACACCTTACCACCCCCAAGCCAATGGTTAGGTGGAAAGTACAAATAAAGTCATAGAAGCCATTTTAACAAAAACAGCGAAGGAGAATAGAAAAGATTGGTTTCGAAGGTTGCCTGAAGCATTATGGACTTACAGAACTACCTGGAGGAGCATTACAGGTTTTTCACCTTATGAATTGGTTTATGGTAAAAGTGTTGTTATTCCTATAGAATTTGAAATTAAAACCTTAAGAACCGCTTTAGTTGTTAACCTTGATTTGACTGATGCACAGACAGCTAGGTTGCAGTAGCTTTAGGAATTGGATGAAAAGAGGTTGGATTCCATCCATCAAACAACTATGATTCAATAGCAAAGAACTAGGTGGCATGATAAAACTATTAAGCATAAGAAATTCCAAAAAGGTAATTGGGATTTATTGTATGATTCCCGGTTTGAAAATTTTCAAGGAAAATTACGAACAAGGTGGTTGGGAACTTATGAGATAGACACTGTTTTTCCCATTGGAACAGTAAGGCACCTAAGAATTGGTGATTCTAGAACACCATTGTTAGCGAATGGGTATCGACTCCATTTGTACCAACAACATATTTCTAAAGAGGATTTTAAGGCCACTTGCATGGAAGATTCACATTATACCTTTTTAGGGGAGCCTGCTGCCCCTCATTGCATTTAATTTTTGCATTATATATTTCTTAGTAGATTATATTATTTAACTAATAATCCCTGTCAAGGGTTGCCATGTTACAATTTATTATGTTGCAGGTTTGAGATTGGGAGGCTGGCTGAAAAGAACAATTGTATTGCAAGTAGGATCAAGTTTCATTTTGGGAAACATTGTCATCTCACTTCAATTCACAACTCATTCTCTCACATTACCTTTCAGCAACATTTTCCTATTTTTCTTTATAGCAACATCTCTTTTTCCCGTTGCTAAAACACCAACTTTTTCCCCATTTTTCCCATTGTTGAAACACCAACTTTTCCTCATTCTTCCCATTGCTGAAACACCAATTTCTCCATTGCTAAAACACCAACCTTTCCCATCTTTCCCTAAAGCACCAATTCTTCCCATTTTTCCCCATAATTGAAGCATCAATTCCTTTCAAAAGGATGAATACATATCACTTTCCATTATGAGAATCATCTATTGATCCCTATAAGTTTGTTCTTTCACTACCTCCTTCTATATTTATAAAAAGCCTTTCATATAAATACCCTCATATTTCAAAAACCCATTTTCATAACTATTGGTGATCTATTAGCAACGACATTATATTTTTGGCACTCGAAGGTAAAACATGGGGTATGCATTTGTTATGTGTAAATATTAAAATATAGTTAATGAGAAGATTGTGACATGATTAGCCGCAGTTGGGGGGGAATACCAAAATTTTGTAATTATTTCACGATACGCCAATCACCGTCATTTTTTTTACCACGATCGTGTCTTGTCACCCCATCTCTGTCCTATTATGTCACAACCTCATTTGAAAAATTTACTCTGTTTCGGTTGTGGTAACTCGGCTCTGTACTGTGCATTTTACTGAAGCTAGTAACTATGGGAGGTTCTGTTATCTGAAATGAACCTGACTCAATAGCTCTGTTGGAACTACACCCAGAAGTATATCAGATTTTTCAGCATGTAGGCTGGGTAGATTATTTTTGGAGGCTCCAGGGATTTGATCCTCAGCAAGTTCTCGAATTTGCACGTAATCTACAGGAAGGATACTCTACTATTCAAGGAGTCTGAATTTCAGAATCAGAAGATGATATAGAATAGGTTTCAGGTTTACCGGCTGATGGCATTTGATGGTTCAGTCGTAAACACATCATTTTGAATGCACAACAGGACTTTATTCTACTAGGAGAGTGGGTCGAGCTTAAACGCAGGGGTGTTGCACTTCATTCATTACCACCTCCATGGCCGATTGTTGCACAGTTTGTCAAGCACTGCCTCACCTACGAAGGACATTGCCAAGTAGTCTATCAACATGACTTTGTGTTTTCAAATCATTTAAGACATGGTCATCTACTAAATATGCCATACTATCTTCTTGAGTTTTTGAAGAATATGTCACATTATTCCATGAATGCAAAGTACCCACTCCTTCCCCTCACTCACCATCGCATTGTTCAGCTTTTAATTTAGAAGAGTTTTGCCCAATAGAATCCCCCTCCCATTAACAACCTACCCCGAAAACCCCAAGAAGCTGCTGAAATTCCCTAAGCAGCAGCTAAAACCCCTCAGGAAGCTACTGAAATTCCTCAACCAGCAGCCGAAAATCCTCAAGAAACTGCCGAAATTCCTCAAACAGCAGCCAAAACTACCCAATTGGATGGTGAAAATCCTCAACAAACCCTTGGAATCCCTCAGCAAATTGAAAATCCTTCTGCACAACAACTAGGGAGCATATTTGATTCCCCAGAAATTCCACCACCTATAGCAGTCAATACAATTGACCCCTCCCACTGCATCAACCCCACCCCATAATGTAGCTGAATCATCCACTCCCACTGTCCATATCCCTAGTGATGATTCAGATGAAAACATTCCCATTGCTAAGCTAAAAATAAAAAGCCAAGAAAACAATGCACCCCTACCAAAAAGATGAACAAGGGCCTAAACTAAAGAAGCTACTACTATTGGTGACCCTCCTACCCTAAAGAAAACTGATCATAAAAGAAAAACTATTGTTCTTCCTGCCTTTTTACCTTGAAGGCGAATGAGGACGTCTTCTGAAGTAGCAACTGAGTCCACCACCCTAAATTCCCCACCTATTATCCTAAAACCCCACACCCCATCACAGTCCCAAGGTCTTGAATCTTTACCTACCTCACCCTTGGGTACCAAAATCCAAAATGCCCAGGATTTTGTGACATCATTCCTTTCAGAGACGTAGCTGCCACACAAGAACCAGCTGTTGATCCATCAAAAGTAGATACCCAAGAAGATGTACAACATGTAGCTGACCCACAAGAACCAGCTACTGACTTCGCAGGTGCTACACAAGAACCACCTGCTAATGAATAGAAAATAGAAAACCTAGATGTAGTTGCCCCACAAGAACCAACTACTGAATTAGCAGGTGCTACACAAGAACCACTTACTAATGAACAGAAAATAGACGATCTAGATGTAGCTACCCCACAAGAACAAGCTATTGATTCAGCAAGTGCTACACAAGAACCACCTGCTGATGATCGTAAAATAGATAGCCAGGATATTTCACAGACTATAGTTGTTACAGAAGAACAAACTACTCAATCAGAAACTACTACGTGAGATATGCAAAATTTAGATGCTCAGGTTGACATTGTTGTTACATAATCAACTGATGATTCAACAGATGTCACAAAAAAACCAATTGTTGAGGCTGCAGATAATGAAGCTGCTACAAAACAATAGCCCTTCCACCCACTGGAATCAGCTACAGAGACTGCGACTGCTACAAAAGGCCCCGTCATCTTGACTTCCCTTCTACAAGAAAACGAGTTTCTGAAATCAGAGCTCGAAGCTTATAAGCAACAATTAATAGTGGCAAGGGAAGCTTATGAAAGAGAACTTAAACTGTATACTTTAGCTCATGCAACATCTGCAACCGAGAAAAGTGCAGAAAAATATCGATATAATGAATACATGTGCAGCCAATGTGGTAATATTTACCATCAAGCTGGTTATAAGATAGTGAAAGTCCCATTCCCTAGAGCCACTCCTGCATCCACTTCTACTATAATTAAAAAGGAACACCCTACTGTTACACAAGAATCAATAGGGCCTTCAAATATTTTTGAAAAGGAAATGAAACCACAAGTATCTCGGCCTACTCTGGTTGCTAAAGTTGAAAGTCTTGTACCAAGGCCTACAAGGATTGTGTTTACTCAGACTGAACCTCGGCCTACAAAGACTGTCTTCACTCAGACCTTAAGCACTCAAGCACAGATGGATATATGGAAGAAGGAGTATGTTATGTCTCAAGAAAGGATATTGTAGGAACACAAATTATCATGGCAGAATCATATATATGCAAATTGGGAAGTTTTGGAATAGTCTCATGCGCACCACAAGGAAAATAAAAAGTTAAGAACTAGATTGTCTCTAATCTTTGATCTGGTTCAAGGACTATTGGCCACCAGGAAACCATCCTTTAATTATTATGTGTTTCTAACAAAATGCATAGCGTTCTTCCAAGCAAAGGAAATCAGAGATAGATGATCTCATGAGGTATCTACAGCACAACAGTTTATCAAGACTTTCACAGAGGCATCAATCAGTGAACACAATTTACTGTGTGAACTGTACCTCCATAATGAAGCCTTGCCTGAGGATAGAAAGCTTAACCTAATACCTCTAGTGGGTGACATTCAGATTAGAGCTTTTGTCTCTTTCCTGGCTAATCATCTCATGTGGAAAAATGCCTTCCTCTCAGCAAAACATAATGAAGATAATCACCTTCTGTGGATTTGATCTGAGCCACCAAATGCTACCATTTTCATTGTTGAATATAATCGCTTTTTGAAGGAACCAGGAGTGACTTAGCACATCAGAGAGTTACAGGCAATAGTCTTAAAAGACTGCCAACATTATGTCAAAACCAAGGGAGCTCTTGTTGTACATGCAAACAACCTATTTTGGGAACATTTCCCTAAGGAGAGAAATGAATACCATCCCTTTAACCCTCTTAATCTTCAAACAACAATTTCACGACTACCTAACTATGTTAAATGCATCAATAGTGTGCCAAAAAATGGTTGGGTTATCATTTTCACTTCCCTTTTCTATGGTTTCCAGCACAACAATATAAGGCTTATTTCAGGTTGTCCAAAAAGGAGGAGCTTGCAGCATGGCAGAAATTACAGAATGTCTATGGTTTCAGAGATTTAGTTAATAGCACCTTCTATTCCTACTATCTGAGTAATTTCCACTGTACATCCCAGTACTTGGACTCAGACTCAGAGTAAAATTTGCATGAGGACATGCAACACTTTCAGTTGGGGGGATGTTAAGACCTCATATTGTTCCTTTTTGACGATACATTTTGCTATGATGTCATCCTTTTTAACCTATATTTAAATTCCTTGTTATGGCTTTAACCCAATTGTTCCTAAGGTACACAATATTTCTTCTCATCACTATAAGTTTAATTATTTTACATATAATTACACTATCTTCATAGTTAATCATTGAATTGAATAGTTGCTGAAATAGTTAAAGAATGATGTGCAATCCACATTGCTGAAACTGCCTGGAGACTGCACGGTTACTTCTATAGTTGCTGAAACAGTAAGAACGATGCACAAATCCTACGACTGAGACAGTTGTGATTTGCATTCTAGGAATGGACAGCAACAGAAGAAGATCACTGAAGGAGCTGTTGCACTGGATGTAACGATCATGATATAAAGATAACATTACTATAACAACATTTCCCTATTTTTGTATATTGGGTTAAAATAGAACTTACAATGTAATCTGTTGTAATAGATGTCTCATCTTTAAAAAGAGGAGACAACTACATTAATGGGGGGATGAGCAGACTTTGAGAAGGGCTTAATTGAAGGAACATGACTGGAATCCTTTTTGTAATATGACACATTGATGGATGAATAAAATTTTGTTCTGAACATCTTGTTCTAATTCTTTTCTCCTAGGGAATCTTGTGAGAAGGACAGGGCCCACCTTCATCAGAAGATTCACCCATTATATTACTATAGTGTGTTAAGTGTGTCTTTTATCCATGCCTTGTTAGCAGTACTGTTTACTGAATATTGTCTATACATTTTGCTAAAACTCTGTTTTCTTCCTAATTGATTGTTGTATTGTTTAAGTTTATCTACAGTCAATTTATGAGTGTTTCATTGGTGATTAAGTTTACAGAGTGAGTTGGCAATCTCGATAATCAAAAACAGGTGCTGAAGATCCTTGCTTTGGGAATAGGATCCTGTTCTCTGTTACAACATAGCCCTTTCTTCCCTTTGCAGATTGATTCTTTTCATTAGATTACTCTTTGAATGAATTTAAGCATTATTTGGTAGCTGTCTGCAATAGAGTATTTCTGTTGTAACACAGAGTGGAGTTTCAGTTTGTTTGAAACAAGGTGTGATTAGTTTTTACTACAACTTCTACTGTTTTTAAGATTGAGTACATATAGTACACAGTTTCCTTTGAAATAACTAGACTTCCTTGGGTTGACAATTTATGTAGCACTTGGTTGTTTAAAATTAATAAGCAATTAAAGTGACCAACAGTCATCATATATTTTTTATCAATCCATCTTTATAGGTGCAATTAGAAAAATCTTATTACTTAAGTAATATATTTGTCAAAGATGTCAATTCTGATCAAATCAGTGATGTACATGGATGTCATTTGGTGTTGGGTGTGGAGCATGATTATTTAGAGGTCTTCATTTCAACTGGATGTATACCCCAGGGAGGTTGTACACCCCTTTCGGGGGGGGCCCATCCTCCCCGGCTGGGGAGTCCGGGGGCCAGCGGTCCCCCGGTGGGTGTTTCAGGGGCAGTACCCCAGAAGCTAAAAATAGATGTAAAGTTTCCTTGTAAAAGTATAGTAATTTCTTGTCAATCTAGGCCATTCATTAGGCAGATGATCTAACAGTAGAGCTTTTGTTTAGTTTAGGGTTTTTTGGCCTAGAATTCAACCCCTCTCTTCGTATGAGGGCATTGTATTGAGGCTGTAACATAGATGTGTGTTCTCCAAGTGAGAAATAGAGAGGTGAGGCTGTGAGAGAAAACAAAGGATATTACAATGAATTTGCTGCAGGTTGTGTCTCTTCATTTTGCTAGATAATAGAAAGGAAGGACTGACTATTCGGGGTGGACGTAGCCCAAACTGGGTGAACCACATATATTTGTGTCTCTCTGGTTTTATGCGTTTTCTGTGTTTATATTTATGCAATATTCTATGTGTTCCATTGCTCTGTAACATATAATTTTCTAATAATTAGTATCAGAGCCGAAGGCCTATTTGGCTGATAAACTCGCAGGAAAGAAGGGTTCCTCGTGCAAGTGGGAGCAATGGCGGAAGATGGTAAGTTTAGGGTCGAGAAATTTAATGGACAAAACATCTTGCTGGGGAAGATGCAGATGGAAGATTATCTGTATCAGAAATATTTGTACCTACCATTGGGCAGAAAAATAAAGATGTTGATGGGTATGACAGATGAAGAATGGAACCTTCTCGAAAGAAAGGCACTCCGAACAGTACGGTTGTGTCTCGCGGTGTCGGTCACCTTCAGCATTTCGAAGGAAACAATGATAGAGGGTTTGATTAAGGCGTTGGTGAAACTATATGAAAAACCCTTGGCCTCAAACAAGGTATTTCTTAGAAGATGTCAGAAGGTGGATCTGTTGCAGATCATTTAAATGATTTTAATACTATTACAAGTCAGTTAAGTTCTATAGGGGTAACTTTGATGATGAAGTTAGAGCTTTGGTATTCTTGTGCTCATTTCCAGGAAGCTAGAATGGTTTAGTAATGGCCATTAGTAACTCTGTTTCTGGATCTAGTACTTTAGATTTTGATGATGTTGTCAGTGATATCCTTAGCGAGGAAATGCGACAGAAAAGCTCCGGTGAGACATCGGGTAATGCTTTAAGTGCAAAGTCTAGGGGAAAAAAAATGGAAAGAGGAAATAGCTCAAGATATCACAGTAAATCAAGGAAAGGCAGATCCAAGTCCAGATCGGGGATAGTGTGCTGGAAATGCGGAAAGAAAGGACACCTAAAGAAAGACTATAGATCTCAAAAGGAAAAAGAAGGAGATTCACATCAAGAAAACAATCATGAAGAAAATGTGACAGGTGAGGTGTTATAAGATACTTTGATTCTTTCTTTTGAAAATATTACTAATTCCTAGGTGGTAGAGTTAGGGGCCTCATTCCATGCCACACCTAATAAGAAATATTTTCATAACTATGTTCAAGGAGATTTTGGACAAGTCCATTTGGGTGATGATAAACCATGTAAAATTGTTGGAATGGGTAAGGTTCTTGTAAAATAGCAGAATGGAAACCAATGGCTACTAAAGGAGGTAAGGCATGTTCCATATCTGAAGAAAAATCTGATTTGAACAGGGCAGTTAGGCAGTGAAGGTTGTGTGACAAATTTCACAGATAAATCTTGGAAGGTCACCAAAGGAATAGTAATAGCAAAAGGTGAAAAGGTTGGTACATTGTATTTATGCAATGGTATTTCTAACTTTGTTAATGCTTTAACTTCCAAAGGCGCAGATGCAGCATTATGGCATCATAGGCTCAGACACATGAGTGAGAAGAGGATGAAGATTCTTCACTCAAGGAATTTGTTGCCATGTTTGAAGAATGTTGATTTGGACTTCTGTGAGAATTGCATTAATGGAAACAGAAGAGAGTCAGATGTATGGGGACCTACTCAAGTATCATCTCTCAGTGGCTCTCATTATTATGTTACTTTTATTGATGATGCAACTAGAAAAAACTTGGATTTATTGTATTAAGAATAAATCTAATGTATTTGATACTTTCAAGAAATGGAAAGCTTTGGTTGAGATTGAGACAGGAAAGAAATTGAAGTGTCTTAGATCAGAAAATGGAGGTGAATATTGCGGCAAAGAGTTTGATAGGTACTATTTAGAGCATGGAATTCACAAAGAGAAGATAGTTCCAAGAACACCACAAGAAAATGGTGTGTCAGAAAGGATGAACAAAACAATCATGGAGTGTGCAAGGTGCATGAGTTTCTAAAGGTAAAATACTCTTTTCTAATGCCTTTTGGTTATGAGGCCTTTGTCCATATTAATAAAGAAAATAGAACATAGCTTGAGGAAAAATCAAAGAAATGTTCCTTTATTGGATATGGTGTTAATGATTTTGGTTATCACTTATATGATTATGAAACTCACAAAATCATTAGGAGGAGAGATGTAATATTCAATGAAAAGGTCTTTTATAAGAATCAGTTGTAGGAAACGAAATGGGAAAAAGAAAACAAGGAATACACAGTTCTTGATGAGATCACTAAAAAAGTAAAGGTGCCTAAAAATAATACTAATCAACAACCACAACAACAGCAACAGGCACCCCAAACACTTGAAAGTTGTGTTAGAATATCTACCAGGATAAGTATATCCCCTGAACGATACTCTCCTTCATTATATTATTTATTGTTGATTGATTTTGGTGAACCCAAATGTTATGAAGAAGCAATGCAGGTTGAAAGCAGGAAGAAGTGGGAGCTAGCCATGGAAGAAGAGATGGACTCCTTAATGCATAACTAGACTTG
>APFE030821990.1:61434-84715 GCA_000404065.3 Pinus taeda
GATGTAATATTTAATGAAAAGGTCTTGTATAAGAATCAGTTGCAGGAAAAGAAACAGGAAAAAGAAAACAAGGAATACATAGTTCTTGATGAGATCACTGAAAAATTAAAGGTGCCTAAAAGTAATAATAATCAACAACCACAACAACAACAACCACCACAACAGCAACAGGCACCCCAAACACCTGAAAGTGGTGTTGGAAGATCTACTAGGATAAGTATACCCCCTGAACGATACTCTCCTTCATTATATTATTTATTGTTGACTGATTCTAGTGAACCTGAATGTTATGAAGAAGCAATGCAGGTTGAAATCCAGAAGAAGTGGGAGCTATCCATGAATGAAGAGATGGACTCCTTAATGCATAACCAGACTTGGGACTTAGTCAGGTTGCCTGCAGGAAAAACTACATTGAAGAATAAATGGGTTTCTAGGCTGAAGGAAGAAGACGGAGGAAAAAGAAGGTACAAATCTAGACTTGTGGTGAAGGGGTTTGCATAGAAGAAAGGTATTGATTTTGATGAAATATTTTCTACTGTTGTTAAAATGACTTCAATCAGAACTATTTTAAGTCTGGTAGCAGTTGAAGATTTACATCTTGAACAGTTAGATGTAAAGACAACCTTTCTCCATGGGGATTTGGAGGAAGAGATATATATGCAGCAACCTCAAGGATATGAGGTGAAAGGGAAGGAGAAACTAGTGTGCAAGTTGAATAAGAGCTTGTATGGCTTAAAACAAGCTCCAAGGCAGTGGTATCTAAAATTTGACAAGTTTATGTCTGAACAAGGTTATACTAGATATCACTCTGATCATTGTGTTTATCTGAAAAAGAAAAATGATGGTAGCTATATTATATTGTTATTGTATGTAGATGACATGCTTGTTGTAGGGTCTAACATGCAGGAAATAAATGTGCTCAAAATAAAATTAGAAAATTCATTTGCAATGAAGGATTTGGGAGCTGAAAAACAAATCCTTGGTATGAGAATAAGTAGAGACATGAAAAATCACAAATTAACATTGTCTCAGAATGAGTACATACAAAAGGTGTTGAAAAGATTTAATATGCACAATGCAAAATGCGTTAGTACACCTTTTTCTAGCCATTTCAAACTTAACAAGAAAATGTGCTCAAAGACCCAAGAAGACATGGATTATATGTCTAAAGTTCCATATGCATCAGTAGTTGGAAGCTTAATGTATGAAATGGTCTACACAAGGCCTGATATTGCACATGTAGTGGGCGTTGTAAGCAAGTACATGAACAATACAAGAAAGAAACATTGCATGGTAGTGAAATGGATTCTTAGATATTTGAAAGGTACCAAAAATCAAGCATTATGTTTTGGTGGTTCAAACATTTCTCTATAGGGATATGTTAATGCAGATATGGCAAGTGACATAGATAACAGGAGGAGCACTACAGGATATGTAGTTACTGTAGGTGGAACAGTTTTTAGTTGGGTTTCAAAAATCCAAAGTGTTGTTGCACTTTCAACAACAGAAGTAGAGTATGTTGTTGCTAGAGAGGCTAATAAAAAAATGATTTGGTTATAAAGGTTTATGGGTAAATTGGTGTAGGAGCATGATATGGGAACGTTATACAGTGATAGCCAAAGTGCCATCCATCTTGCAAAGAACTCAGCATTTCATTCCAGGACTAAACACATACAGCTCAAGTACCATTTGATACAATCAGTGTTGGAAGATGGAGACTGGAAGCTAGAAAAGATACACACTAGCCAGAATCCTACAGATATGCTAACAAAAGTTGTAACCAGGGAGAAACTAAGAATATGCTCAGTTTCAATTGGTCTTCAAGGATGACGATGAATATGAGAACCAACCAGGTCCAAAGAGGAGTCATTGTCCAGCAAATGAAGTAGAGGTGGTGTTGCTACAATCATTCTCCAAGTGGGAGATTGTTGGGTGTGGAGCATGATTATTTAGAGGTATTTGTTTTAGCTGGATGTATACCCTAGGAAGTTTGTACACCCCTCCACGTGGGGTGGACTTATCCCATCCTCCCCAGCTAGGGGGTTCGGTGGCCAGCTGTCACTCGGTGGGGGTTTCGGGGGCAACACTCCTGAAGCTAAAAATAGATGTAAAATTGCCTTGTAAAAGTACAATGATTTCTAGTCAATCTAGGCCATTCATTAGGCAAATGATCTGACGGTAGAACTTATGTTTAGTTTAGGGTTTTGTTACCCTAGAAGGCAACCCCTCTCTTGTTATGATGGAATTGTATTGAGGCTATGACATAGATGTGTATTCTCTGAGCGAGAAATGGAGAGGTGAGACTGTGAGAAAAAAGAGGATATTATAGCGGATCTACCGTAGGTTGTGTCTCTTCATTTTGCTGGATAATAGAAAGGAAGGACTGGCTATTTGGGGTGGATGTAGCCCAAACTAGATGAATCACATATATCTATGTCTCTCTGGTTTTATGTGTTTTATGCGTTTATATTTATGCAATATTCTATGTGTTCCATTGCTTTGTAATATATAATTTTCTAACATTTGGATAGTAGCAATCTAAATGAAATTATTGATGCTAGTTTTCCACGCAGCATGCATGATTTGATTCAATTTTTAAGATGTAATTCTATAATTCTTTAAAGTTCTAGGACTCAATAGGAATTCAAGGCACTTCATCTTCCATTGGTTTTTATGTCAGGTTCTTTCAACTCTCGTAAGCACCCTGAACTAAATCAGATTTGGATCGTCTCACAAAATTCTTTCCTTCACATGGTTTCATTAGATGTAAATTCCTCCTTGAAAGTTGTGTGGTATTTCGGGTATAACTTGTAAATATTTCAATATTTTTTTCCAGTTGGATTAATCATTCCATTTCAATGGATAATTCCTCATGCCAATCTCTTATATTAAACTTGGGTTTGGAATGAATACCTTTCATAAATGTATGGAGTTCGAAGTTGATCATTCTAAATATTATATTTTTTTCAAAAGATTCATGTCTATCACGTGTTTTTGAAAGTAATCAACTCCTAATCCTTCTTGTGAATATTCTGATACTAAATATTTTCTTCATGGCATCATATATCCTCTTAAGTGTTAATGAATTCTTGTGTTATTTGGTGAATCACATTCCTCTTTTTCACCCACTACATCTTGACTGGTTTCATGTGTTTTCCATGTTGACATTCCTTTTTTCCTTTGATAATTTTGATGTTAAACAATCACAATTAGATGGTTTGTCACATTTGCAGAGTTGTTCAAACTGATTTATCTTTGTTGTGTATTGATGAAGAGTCTTATGCCTTAATTAATCTATACGATCATGATATTTGTCACTTGATTTGTCACTTTGCCACTAGTATATCTCATGACAATTGCTTTAAATCAATTGAACCTTATGATTTTTCATCTCAATGTTCATAAACTTGTCAAGCAATTGAGGCACTTCAGCGTTCGCTGATGGTTATGTCAGGTCCTCACTATCTTGGCAAGCTTCCTGAATATGATCAAATTTATTTTACCTCACAAGATTCTCATCTAGTCCCACACCATTAATTTTAAATTACTTCTCCGAAGGATTTCATGATCTCTAAGAGGATGATTTTGAATTTTGTGATCCAATCTATCATCAATTAGAAGCATTGTACTTAGCAAGCCCATTTGCTAAAAGCAAGTTCTGATCTCTCTTGATGTGTGTTAAGGAAGATAATATAAGTGTAGGTACATTCACCGGGATCCATAAAGGTTTTCTTTATTATGGTTTTCATTGAAATGGTAAGGTTCTAGGTTGGGTAAAGTCAGGTGACATGACACATATTTCCTCCTTTAATAAATCCCTTCAATGTTTTGTGCAAGATTTTCAAGCTTCTATCTCTTTTGTTGCACACTATTATATATCGGTTGTAATTTGTTGCTCCAATACAAGTAGGCCTGGACAATGCCCTAGTAGAGTCACTATAGGAACACAAACATCTCTTGACTACCAGCGAGCTTGAACAATACCCTGAATAAGTTACTTGTTTCACCTCTCTGTGCAGGAATCCCTTCTTTTCTTTCACTGTTTATTTATTTTATTTATAAAACTTTGCTTGGAAAATTATTTATTTCACTAGTGGAAGAGGGATCCCAACTTATTTAGATCAAGATAGGTTGTTCCTTCAGAGAAGTTAATATATACCTCTGATATTAGTTTTCTTGCTAATTTATTTTGACCTTACCTTTCTCTAATTGATTGGATAATCAAGAGAAAACACTATTTACTTACAATGAAAAGTTGAGGAATGAGGATCCTAGAATAGATATGAGTTTTATAGTTTAACTAAATTCTTTTTATTTTAATGGATCATATTTTCCATTAAGATGTCATTGACTTTAAAGATATATAAACCTGGAATAGAGAAGAGGTGACATATTATCCAAGAATTGCTCGTCATCACAATTTTCCTTTTCAAGTTTTTCCACGTTGTCTTTTGATCCAAAAGGATTATTTTTAATGCAAGGTATTATTAAGAAAACATGAAAGAAAGGCATAACAAAAAAAAGAATCATAAATGAGAGACAAAGAAAATGGAGGCTGAACCTAACCTAACCAACTAGAAGGTAAGGGCTAAGTACAATGATATTTCTAATGAATCCACCATAATTGGTCTTGACCTAAAAACAAAAAGATAAGAGAACCATAGATGAAAACTCATAATCCGATTATCTGAAACTAATAGTTATATATTACCATTTCTTAGATCAAAAAAACTATTACTTCGGAAGCCTCACTATTTGTTTAACCGAGTAAGGTAATGGAGGGGGATATATCTTTAACTAGCTTAATTAAAAAATCCAAGTTAATCCACAAGATGAATCAATATTTCGTGAAAGTCTTAAACTTTCCACTTAGATATTTAAACCTAAACAGATAAGTTGGAATTCTACCAATGTGTTTCCAAATGTTTACGATGTGACTAACACCCTCCAAAAAAATTCTTAGACTTGAATTTTGGTTACTCCATGGTCATTTGATTTTTTTAAAGTGTTTAATTTGTCTTCCTAGTTTTAAATTGTTCAATCATTTGCAAAAACATGGTCATTCTTCGATGAGCTCATGAGCACACTTCCTTTATGAAATCTTGAAAAAACATAGTTCCTCTATAATTTTCAACTCATGTTGACAGTCAGTGCACACTTTCCTTGAAAATCCCCCTCACTTTGGTTGCGATTGTACTTTTATTCTAGTGAGCTTTCTCAACTGGTGCTTTTACGCGTTGTCGCTTTCAAAATGTCACTTTTACATTTTTTTATATCGATTTTCCTCATTTTCACTTTAATAGGTGTCATTTACAAGTTATATCCATTCTGAAATTTGTCATCTTCAAGGTCGTTCACATTTTGCAAGTGTCATCTCCATGTTTTTCTCTTATGACAGGTGTCACTTTTGTTGTTTTCACTCATGCATGTGTAAAACCTTTGTGTATCACCAAAGTTGGTTATGGAATACTCTTCTACATCAAATGGTCTTAAATATAACTGTATTATGTGCTAGACACATTCCTACAACTTAGTGCACCTTTTGGTCATAGATGTCACTTTTGTTGCAACTTGTGTTCAAAGTGTCATTATTTGTTGTTTCAACTATCACACTTAGAAATAAGTTTCGCTTTGATGTCCTTTCGAAGTGTGATTTTTATCCATGGTTCTTGTGTATCATTCTCTATTTTATTGATGGTTTATGTGTGTGATCCATGTTTGATTCATTTCTGGATGCATTTCTCTCTTTTACTTTGTTGGTCTCCCTTAACCATTTTGGAGCCCTTCTTGGTCCTTCTGCCTATTATAAGTTGTGGAGGCATAAACATTATTACCAAGTGGGTATATTAACATATCCATGAGCCTCATTAATATAGCCTTACTCGCTGAGAATTGTGCTCTAAGTCTTCCTTAAAGATCACTTCAAAAATAATGCATATTATGACCCTCCCAAGGGAAGTCACCTAATCCTTCTTACTTATACAAACTCACTAGAATTATTTTTGGTCACCTATTCCCAATTTAATACATAAACCATTCCTAGCTAATAGCATGGACCTCTTCCACTCTTTTGTAGAGGAAAAAAATGTAATGCAAATACCATCTTGTCTTACTAGTGTAGTGAAATCCCCCCTAAGTCACTTCCTCCTATGGCATCCCTCAATGAAAATCTCATTCCAAATGCTCAAGTATCCATTTTTGGGTAAAAATGGATTAACCTAGAAGGAAAAGTGAATTTCAAATTAGCATTTACCCCTTGTTGAATAAAATTACACTATCTTTCAAGCATCCTCTCCCTTTGAGAACATGGTGCACCCTTCAAACTTGAAGCCTCCACCCTTCCCCCTTCTGCAATGTGCTATATGAAAAAACCTAGCTTAGCCTCTTCCTTGAGAGAACATGGATTAGTAGGGAAGGATGAATTAGGCCTCCTCTCTATCTTTGATCACTCAAACTATGTTTTCCTTAAGGACTCCTCTTCTTCCCAATGCATAGAAAAATCCTGAAGCCTGAAGCTTTCACCTTCCCTCTTCCCCAAGGCCTTCCTCTATAGTGCATGGCATAGTAGGGAATACTAAAGGAGGTCTCCTCTCACCCTTGACTAGTCAAATTGTTCTTTCAAGTCTTTCTCTCCTTTCTTTAGGGAGCATGGATCCTTTCCATCTTGTCCCTTCAACTTCCCCACTACAATGGACCAAGGAGAGGTCGTCTTCATAGCACATTGCATAGAAAAAATGAATAATTGAGCCTTCCTAAGACACTGGTGAGTTTGAGTAGGCCTTCCTAATCAAGTCCCATTATTTTAACCTTCTCACAGACCTGTCATGAGTTGATCATTCCATGATATAGGTAGTGATAAAATAGATTTTTTAAGACTAATTTTTCCTTTTCATTGTTGATTTTCATTGGCAGGAGTACCTTCTAGGCATGAAAGGGTGATTTTGAATTTAGATAGCAAGGAGAAAGCACAAAGCAACACCTGTGGATAAGAAGAACAAAAGAGAGCTATCATGGGGACATGAAACATATGATGGACAAGGACATAAATAATACATTGCATGATGACTCAGAGGTTTCCAAAATTGATCAAAGACCCTTCGAAGGGTGAAGAGAATCAACAAAGCATATCTTCCATGAAGACGAAGCATAGATAAAATTTACCATCAAGAATGAAAGATGAAATAGCAAGAAAGACAACTTCACATAGCCACCTCATCATGAAGTCCATGTCATCATTATCATGTTGTAACTTATACAAGTGTCATCATAATTGTGAATGTGTACCCATTTGTCATGCCACATCATCGTGTGGAATGTAATGATGTAATATCAAGAATAGAAAAAAATTAATGTATGAAGTCCAAGAGTCATATGTGGAATATGAAAAGGCAGTTAGTCATACATGGACAAAAGTCACATAGACAAGTCCAAAGGTTATTTATAAGTTCAAGAGTTGTTTAGAAGTCCAAATGGCACATTAGAAGTCCAAGAGTCATGAGGGTAGTACAAGATTCGTGAGGATACTAAATGCCATTCCTCTTGTTATAAAAGTAACGTCATAACTCAAAGAAAGGGCTTTTAGAGTCTAAAGGTTTAGAGATCTAGTCTTTTCTTGTCTACTTGGCATATGAGATACTACCTATTATTTGGAGAAGCAATAAATGACTTAAATTTCCACCACTGGAACTCATGCCTCATCATTATAAATCTGTACTTTTATGTTTCACCTAATTGAAACTCAATGAGCCAACACATTTTAATGCATTTATTATAGATGTTTTAAGACTATTCTTTGGATGTTTATGGTATATGTTGTGTTCATATGTACTAGAGAAGTTGAACTATTTCAGTGGATTTTGTACTCATCTTGTTGAGTGTGAGTTGTATTCGATTTAACATCATTATGTTAAGTATTGTTTCAATTAATATTTTCATGCTATCGTGTGTTTCTTTTAGATTAGTGCTATTACTTCCTTCTAAAGGCTCACTCTTGTCTCCCACTTGTTAAGGTCCCCTTTTACACATTGTAATTAATGTTTCACAATGTCAACGTACTTGCTTTTTCAATTTTTATGTATCTAATCTCTCATGTTATTTTTTGGAACCAAGGAAAGCCTTTGTGTTATGGTCGCAAGGTTGATACTCTAGATGGGGTTCCTACTCCAATAGTGTCAGGTCTAATTGCGACTTCACATTAGGAAGACCCCCTGTATGTTGGAAGTATCCATCACTGTCAACAAGCTCCCTCATGACTCTTGAGTTCACATATACATAGGTTAATATATTAATAGAAAAGTAAATTTTAGTGAATTGGGACCCTTGCCATTGGCCTTTAGTGTAATCACTAACCTTGCCAACCATAAATAATGTAGAGAAGTGAAGGTCACATTGAACACTAGTATTAAATCTTTTTCTTTTTCATAATATGACTAACTTAGTTTTCATGTAATTATGTTCCTTCATCTATTTCAACATGAGGAGTTACATTTAACTTTCCCTTAAAACCAATTCCAAAACACATTTATCCTCAAGTTTAAAGAAACATGTACTCTTTTCATATTCATACATGAGCTCTATGTAAGACTGAAAATATATTCCACCATAATGCCATGTGAAAACATTAAGCCAGGTCAACCGATTTGATTTCCTAGATTATGCTAAATAAGCTCCACTTGTTACCTCTTGATATCATAGCCACACAAGTATGCCATGAGAACCTAAAATATGATGCTTCTATTACAAAAATCACATACAATGTTATAAGTATTAGCCTACTTATAACAACGTAACTGAAGGAGGAATATGCCTCTCTTCATCAGAAAATCTAATAAATATTATACTTTTATGAAATGGAAAAATGGAATCACAAAATATATTTACTCAACCACATTTCCAAATTCATCGACTAAAAAATCCCAATACCAATGACTAAGGAGAACATTTATTTGCGAAATGGCATTGCTTCAATCATGAGACTTGTATAATAAATGTTCCAACAAGAGTAACTACTGTTACAAATTCATAAGAAGACTATTCTTCAAAAAGTTCCAAGTACAATAATGGACTTGCAAAAATTGGGCACAAGTAGTTTTATTCTATTGTCGTTGAAGCATAAGACTGCACCCATGAATACATGCAACCCAGGCAACTTATAATGCTAACTTGCACAAGCAATTAAATCCTGCATAATTGGTCACTGTAAAATTGTTTCCACCAACAACCCCCCTTCTTTTATAAGAGCTTTAGATAATAAAAGTAACATCTATCTTATTTTCTATTCACACTTTAGCATATTATTAAATTCATTTTCACATTCATACAAAAACATGCAGATATAGGAAGCTACATCCATAATCTATTCATAAATTTCTAGTACATAAAAGCTATAGTAAGTAAGACATTAAAACATCATATGCAAAAAAGCTATAGCCATTGAGGTATTTTGACAAATACTTTATAAACATGCAGTCTACAAACATTGAGGCCTTTTGAAAAACACTTTGCAAGCATGCAATCTACAACCATTGAGGCATTTGTCAAACAATTGGATGCCATAATCTCTTCAGGAAATTTTGACATGAACCTAAGATTCTTCCTAGAGATATTTATCTTATAAAAATTTATAATTTAATTTTTCAAAATGTCGGATTATTAAAATAGGGACTAAGTCATCTTATTCTTTCACCAAAAACTTGACAACTTTCGCACATAATTAGCATTAATAATCTGCAAAATCGCCCAGATTTTTTATTTGAAAAGAATTTTCGTGGACTAAAATTAGGGGTTACATGTTTTAATGGTATGGATAACCCCTTATGTTGTCATGAATCATTATGAAACCAACCATGGATCCAATTTGTTTAGTCTAGCAAATATTCTAACTCCTGGAAATTCATTTACAAATTTTGTCATATAGATGGCATGCAAACTTTAATATACAACCATGCATAGAAAAATAACAACATAGAATTAAACAATAATTACTTATGCATTGTCTAAATGATTTTCTAAACCATCTCATCCATTATAAGTGAATTTAAGGGTTTGATATTTATCAAGCATTATTTTGATTCAGTCATTCCTACAAACACATGGAAAGTGTTTTGAGCTATTGTAATACATATAGAGAAACACTCCCAAAATATGATTTAAAGAGTGATGATTCTTTTAATGCATTATGTATCCTTACCTTTTATCTACATTTGCAAGGATTGCAAGCACACAATGACTGAAAATTACCTCAATTATTTTCTTTGAAACACTTGGTTGCCATCATTTTTTTCATTTTTATTTTAAGATTTGATCTAGTGAATCCTCCAGGTATATTTTGGGTATGAATCCATTTCATACATCTCTTCTAGGTTGCAAGTTAACACCTATTCATGCATAATAATTAAAAATAGTAATAGCATTACCCATTTAGGGATTTTGACAGACACTTGGAAACATATTGTGAAACCCTTTCTAAAACATGCCTTAAATTACCTATTTCAATTAAAATGAAACAAAACCATAACTCATGAAACTCTTAACCAAGTCCTTTGGAAATTATTATTTCAATTACCTTCAACAATATTTCAATTTCCTTTCTCAAATTCTACAATACAAAGGTTAGTACCATAAACTACACCAATAATAATTCCAATCTTGATATCTAATCATCCATACATATAGAGCGCTCTTAATCTTCATTTTCAACTAGCCAATAATATTCTAGATAATATAAGCTTAAAGAAAAAGTATACGCTTAGCACAATTTAAATTTCTATTTTTTCTTTTATGCTAATGTTTTACTACAATTTTAGGACAATTGAAATTATGCCTGGTGAGATATTCAACTCAATTCACTAAGAATATGATCCATCTTTGATTCCTTAACCAACTCATTTATGCCATCCAGTTTTCCACCCAACCATATCTAGGGATAATTTCTCCCCATTGAACCCCCTAGTTGTAAGAGCTCACAAGAAGTACCAAAATATAGTAGTATAGATATATACAAGTCAATTCGAGGGAGATAAGTTTTACTTCCTCTCAATACCACTCATGGTCAACTCCATTGGGTAGAGCTACTTAGTAATTTAATTTAGAATTTGGATACTCTCTAAGTCTCTCTCTCTCACAATCTTCTCTAAATATCTCCAACTCTTGGTATGACAATCCACGTCCCCTCCTCATGTGAGAAGACATGATACACATATATAGGAGGAAAAACAAATTCTTGTCATAAACGAGGAGTAATATGCATGCCTTGAGAAAGAGTAACATATTCCATTTAGAGGAGTGTAACGCACGCCATTAAGGACAAGTATGCATTCCTTAGTTAAGGAGAATCTAACATATGCATTAAAGAGAGCATAATAAGAATATTTGATGACATGATTTTAATAAATGTAAGAGGATTATGCCATGTCTTTGATGAGTGTGTAAGAGAGAGTGTAATGTATCATTAAGAGAGAGAGAGTTATGTAGATCCATGAGAGTCATCAAGGAGAGATGTGTGAAGTGACTTGTAAAATATTTTAATAATAATATCATAGTATCATAGAGGATAATAATAATATTATTATTAATGATATTGATGATTAAGTCAAGATTCAACTCTTACGATTGATTATAGATAAGTTAAGTGACTTTCCTTGAGCTATATGTGATTACCAATTGATGCAAGGTGATTTACTATTTTTGGAAAGTTATGCTTGAGATGATAGACATGGATTTCTTGGTGGGTCCCATTAACAGTTATATTTTGAGGTTCATTATGATATCCTCTATCCCTTAGAATTGTCCTTTTCTCACATTAATTCAAATTCTTAGTCACAATATGCTTAGAAATAAGAGTAAAAGGTGTTTTTCATAGTATGTGGCCTAATGTCATTAAATTGTAGGAAAAAGAAGCATTTTTTAGGCATTTACTATGTTGGAACTTGATGGAGACAACTAAGAGAGAATCTAGGGAGGCTTGTCCACCTCCTTAACTCTCTAATGCAGCTTGATATTAACAAATCCTTACTCACAAGCTTGAATTCACTGATAGTCGAGTAACTCCAAGTGCAAGTGAAGCTCAAAGAGGACCAGATCCACAATTTTTGAGCTATTGAATGGAACCACTCCTATTTTCAATGGAGCCACCATTAGCTACCTTTTTGTAAAAATAAAATAGCTAAAAGGCTCATTAGCATTCAGATTTATGATTCAACTAGGAGTATCTAATGAGCCCAGGGCTTGACCTTGTTATTGTTAATTTTCATGTGATGTGTGGAACTACTACTATTTTTTGCTAATGGGAAGTTTGTTATTGAGCTACATCTAAGCTAGTTTTATAGGGCTCAAACCCTTAGGTTTGGGCCCAACCCAGAGGTTTTAGTCACTCTTTTGTATTTTTGTCTTATTCTTGTTTCCAAGCATTGCATGTATTTCTTTTGTTGTAGTAGATGTTAAGCTATAAAAACTTGTGATTGTAGGCTCCCCTATCACCTCTCTTGTGGGAAGAGTGATTGGAAGGATTTACAATCTCAGTCTAAAAACAAATTTTTATGACTTCTTGGAAATAGATAGATGTTATTTATCCTTTTACATGATTACTTTGTGAAAATTAGGAGTTAGTTTAGTTACAAGAGTAGTGTTGTGAAATAGAATAGATGTTAATCAAACTCAACTCATATTTTCCATGGTTATTTATCTTACTGTGTTATTGATCATTTTGTTGCATGAATTTGGCCAGTTGTAGGGTTATGGTTAATCTGTAGGGGTGGACACATATTTTAATCTCCACTTGGACTTCTCCATATTCACCCGTTACCCTTCATACTGCTCTCAAGATTTGTTTCCATAGCCATTCTCTTTAGGCAATTAAGGACATAGTGGACATCCACCTTGGTGCAATATAGACTTATGAGAGGTGCTGGGCTTAGATAGGAGGCTTCAACAACCTTCATTCACTCCCTCCTAGCTTCATCCATCTTATCCTACCCTCAAAATACCATCTCTACCCTCAAAAGGCTCTTAGAACCCCTCTTGTAGCAATACAGGGCCTCATGTAATAATACATGACCTCATGTAGTAACACCTGTAGTAGGCCAATAACACCATTTTCCTCAAGCTATTTTTCTCCCCATTTCAACCTTATCTTGGTTAAGATGAATAATGACCCCCCACTTGTGATTTGATGATCTAGACAAGCTCTTAGACCAATCCAACCTCCTATTTTCCTCACTCCAAAACATAGTAGAATTAGTGTTTTTAATTCACAAGCATGTTACAAGTTATATTTCTAATTTTCAAGAAAATTTAAAGTAGATCAATGATACATGCAAGTTATTGAGTAGATGAAATATGCAAAATAGAGTAACTTCACTTCTACAAGTACAATATCCTTTTTCTTTTGTAATGTTAATTAGCATCTACAAGTTGAATGAATGGAATTTTCACTTTCATAGTTAAAGTCAGTTTCATCAAGAGTTTTCACTATAGTAAAGTTGGATTAATGGTCTTTGAACACCTTGATTTGATGTCATGACTGAGGGTGCCATTAGTAAAACCTAACAAATTTTGTATACAACATTGTCACCTATGATTTTGTACGAACCCTGGGTTGATAATATAATTTGAGGATCCCTTGGCAGTTGCAACACTCTTCTTGTGATACCAAGGCTCACCATTAATATTTTTATATATTCTCTGCAAAATTGTCAAAAATGATATTTTATTAAGAAAATTCATCCTTGATCTGCCCACGAGTGGTATTTTTCTTCCGGAGAATAGGGATTTTGCACCCTTATTGTATGCATCTCCATGCCTCAATAGATTGAGAAATATATGCCCTGATCTACTCCAAAGATCCAAGTTTCAATACCTTGATCTTTTTAATATTCAAGACTCTATGCCCTAAACTTTTTATTATAGATCCAAGGCTCCACATCTTTATCTTTCAGTGCTTTAGGACTTTGAATCCTAATTTCGATGGATTCTCATTGACTCTACTTTGAACTTAGCATCTCACCTTAAGGTATTGATTGTGAGATCATACCCATCTAATGGTTCATTGGTAAGGTCTAGTTCTAATACCAAGAATTGTGCATCACTTCCAAAATCATTTATAATTTGAACATCCTTGTTTGCAAATAACCACGTCCCATGCCACATCTTGATCAATACAATATTAAGCATAGATAATCATACAAATAATATATCATGACTTCCACGTTCATTTATAATTTGAGCATCCTTGTTTGCAAATCACTAGGTCACCTGCCACATCTTTCTTAGTACAAGATTAAGCATATATAATCATACAGATCATGTATCATCCATAAATCATAATTAAGCATATGTTCCACATAACCATGATCACCCATGAATATATGTGTCTCAATACTAGATCACCATCCATGTCATACATCTATGCCCAAAATAGGATACCAAAAGAGAAAACATCGATAAAATGCACTTAACCAAAAGCATTCTTTACCAAAATCCTTATTTATCACAAGCACATAACAAACATGTGACCCTAACCAAGTCTATATCATATAAGCATATACGTAAGTATGAAATGCATAACCTTTATATCACTACATCAAAATATCCCTCTCCAAGTGTCATCACAGTTATCTCACCATGAAGGGACACTATATACTCCCCCCTCTTGGCCTAAAATTGTCCTGAAGTTTTCTTATATATATATATATATATATATATATATATATATATATATACATAAAATCCAATCAAGTTGTTCATGAAGACAAACATACCATTTTTAATCAAGTAACATTTATATCCATGCCATACTAAATGGATTTTCACATCCATAACAATACATACTATATAAAAACAATCATCTAATCAAACATTTTATATCTATATACTATTATTTTTAAATGATATGACAATGATCTCACATCACAAATGATTGTCGTTTCCCTATCTAATGCATTAAGAATTCAATAATATTTCATGTGTCATTCTCTTAGGTTTCTATAGAAAAATTAAACTTGTCAACTCACAAGAAACTGCCATGTTAGTTGTATAAACAACAATGGTGGTCCATCCCATCTGAAAATGAAATTTTCATACAAGAGGCATCAAATCATCCACATAAAATTTCCATTGAAAATACACAACAAAACATGTCATATATATAACCCACTCTTACATCACACTTTATTTATGTCTTCTCAATCCAAGTTTTCCTCTTGTCATTCCATAAGACACCCTTGCAATCAAAATCTTCAGGATCTACCTACAATTTTGACTAAATTTTTACTCTTTAGGAAGAAGCACAATTTGAGGTTCAAGGCACTTTTTTTTTTTTTTAAACTAACAAGCTAAGGTTCCATATACTCCTCATTGACCCACTTTTTTGTTATAGACCATTCCTTCAATTCCCATAGTATTCATTATTATTCGCTTCTCTTACTTGAGAATCAATTATGACTGACTCAGTTAGAAGATCTTCATTCCAAAAACAATTAAAGATATATTTTTCCAAGCTTTTAACCAAGAAAAACTCCCATAATTATCAAAATATGTTATCTCATTAGCTCACATATATATGCTAGTATGGATTCCACATCCATACAACTTAAGGAAAACATAACCTTCAAGTGTTCCTTAAAATGGCTTCCATAATTACTCATGCATAAGTCATTTAACCCTCTTGTTTATTAGAAAGGTCATACCACAACCTAGAATTTGAGTAATTTCAAGTTATTTGATGCAAAATGACAACCCAAAATTCACAAATTAACATCTATAAAAAATCATGTCACATAAATCATAGGAATTCCATTCTTACCTGTGAAGAATGTATTTCCAAATCATATTTTGAACACATCAATTTGATGCACATGCATTTCTTATGAATCTATATTCACAGATAAAAGTGGCATCATTCAAGGTAACTTTTGTTAAGTTTCCTAGTGTATATAATAAACAAGTCAAAATTAACATGATGAACTCAATCATCATGTTAATTGAATCTCATCCTTACACTTGTTACACATTCCCAAATTATACACACAAAATTCATCATAATATATTCCATATTAAGCCAATATTTTTCTTGGTAGATATGATTTCAACCAGTAAAGATGGATAATAATCCCATATCACATTGATAATATTGTATTAAACATATATGCAACCATGCATGCACTCCACCTATCTCACTCAGTCATTGAAAATCAAGTCATTCACGTGCTTGGGTTTAAAACCAACTTTCTCAAGCACATCCTTTCCCAACATGTTTGTAGGTCTTTTAACATATTTCTAATATCGTGTCTTAACAAAAATATAAAGGAATATATGAAAGAACTATTTTTATTTCACAAAATTCTAAATGACATAATAATAATAATATCCCCTATGCACTAATATGCTTCCAAGTCAACATAGACAATAGTTCAAAATGCATGCAAAATCAGCATTCATACATCATCAATCTACAAGCAAGCATGTTTTCCCATTAGGCCCTACTGTTCTAACTTAGCTTGGATACCATATGTAAGGTCCCACCTTACCAAACATAAATAATATAAAGTGGAGGTCACATTGAACACTAGTACTCATGGTTTATTTATATATATATATATATATATATATATATATATATATATATAATATGACTAACTTAGTTTTCATGTTATTGTGTTCCTTTATCTATTTCAACATGAGGAGATAGAGATAACTTTCCATTAGAATCAATTCCAAAACAAATTACTCCTCAAGTTTAAAGAAGCATGTTCTCTTTTCATACGTATTCATGGGCTCTAAGTAATACTAGAAATAAATTTGACCATAATTCCATGTGTGAATATTAAACTAGATCAACCTATCCAATTTCTTTGATTATGCTAAGTTCCACTTATTGACTCTTTATATCATAACCACAAAAGTATGCCAAAATAACCTAAAATATCATGCTTCTATTACAAAAATCACATATAAGGGTATGAGTATTAACTTAGCTATAACAACGTAACTAAAGGAAGAATATGCCTCTCTTCATTAGAAAATCTAATAAAAATGATATGTTTATGAAATGGAAAAATGGAATACAAAATATATTGAACCAACCACATTTCTAAATTCATTAACTAAAAATTCCCAATCCGAATTACTAAGGAAAACATATATTTGCAAAATCACATTGCTTCAATCATGAGACTTGTATAATAAATGTTTCAGCAAGAGAAACTACTACTACAAATTCATAAGAATATTATTCTTCAAAAACTTCCAAGTAAAACATTGGACTTGCCAAAATTGGGCACAAATAGCTTTTTTTTACAGTCATTGAAGCACAAGGCTGCACCCATGAATACATGAAACTCAGAGAAATTATTATGATAACTTGAAAAATTAATTAAATCCTACATAAATGGTCACTATAAAATTGTTTCAAACAACAACAACCTTTTTTCTATGATATCTTTAGATAATAAAAGTAACATATGTCATATTCGTTTTTAACCACCCCTTCCACATTTATGCACTTTCCCTAGCCTGTCAGGGTAAACATGAGAGAAGGAGCTACTATGACAGGAATTGACCTCCTAGATACAATTAAGAAAGTGAGGCCAACAACTAGAAACATTACTAACCTTCCTTAGGAGCTACAGGGTCCCCAGGAGCTAAAAAACCAATCCAAGTGTCCAAACCCTAAGCTAGACTACTTTTTCATTGAATAGGCTTCCATTTGCATGCATAATCCTACGTCCATGCAACTGTACGCCTCTAGTCAAATGCATAAGCCTCCAAGGTATTGATTGAAAGCCTAATTTCTCAGTTCTGAGCCCACAATCACGATATATATACAACCTTTTCAGGGCTAGACTCCATTATCACTACCATGAACTTGATGAGACTTTCAAAAACAATAAATGACATAAGGAAAAAGCCTCTAACATAAAACTTAATCAAGCACGTGACCTAACATGGACTAACCATGACAGTTATTTCATCAAACACATTAGGAACCTGTAATCTACAGGTCATGAATGCATATCTGAACATAGGGGTTTGATATTTATCTGAGAATCATCAAAAAGGTGTAATTCTCTCTCATAATAACTACAAAAATATTTATTAGCTGATGCATTCATTAACCATTCATCAACAAATCGAAACACATCAAGATACATAGCCAATATACATCATATAACTCACAAATAGCTAGTAAATGAACAACATATACACCATCATAGCCACATAAAAACAAATACCATTACTCATGGAAATATAAGAAGAAAATAACTCTCATTAACATATGAAAAATGTAATGATGTCAGGGATTTCCACATTACACCTGACCATAGATTGGTTTGAACCAAATATTTTTTTCATCCAATCACCCTCATGCCATATTCAAAGCATGAATGTGGGACTTACAACAAAACAACTAGGGCTTCCTCAGGCTTTACCGCAATCCCGCAAAAACCACTCAAGGGACTCCTAGGCTTGAAACAAGCACATACACAACTAGTATTTACTGCAATCCTACCAAAATCAATCAAGGGATCACTAAGCCCAAAACAAGAACATATACTACTAGGATTTACCACAATCCCACCAACACCGATCAAGGGATTCCTTGGCCCAAACAAGTTTGGATACCTCTTGATTTATTCACCAATACCTTAAGGAATTTTCCCATCTCCACCCTCAGGCTTTGCCCCAATCCTATCAAAATTATTCAAGAGATTCCTAGGCCCACGGGAATTTTACTGAGACCACCTCACTCGATTCCAAAAACCATCTGACAAGCAAAATCAGAATCAAATGAAAGAGCCCCATCATACCATGGTGATCCATAAATGGCAAGGAAAGGATTAAACCATTATCACACCTTGCAAAATCCATGCCAATGACAACAATGGAACCAAATACACCCATGCATGTACCATGCATGCCAAAACTAGCGAGGAAATCATAAATGCAACTAGATACCTACAATTAATCCCGTTGTAGCCACTTGATCCAACTCTTCCTTTCTTGATCTTTGCTTTCCTTTGATTTCTTGTCCTTCATTTTCCTTCCTTTCTCCAATGCTAGAGTGCTCCAAGAATTCTCTAATTGTGTAAGAGTATGAGAGAGAGAGAGAGAGAGATCCAAGCTAAAATTAACAAAGTTTCAACTGACAAAAACCATGAACTGATCCTCAAAATTCTTTTTATCAGTTAGGCCTCTTTCTTCAAATTTCCACTATTTTTCCTTCTCGTGAAAACCTATGACCTTTCATCTACCTTTTCTCCTATTTTCCTTTATTTTTCATAAATAAAATACCAATTAATTCATCTTTACCTTTCCAAATCCATTGTCAATGTCTTTGCCAATTTCTCCTTAGCCTTAATAAACTAAATGAACACGCACTAGGATGGTTTGCCCAACATTCAACTTAGATTATTTGTCCCATGACCTTCTTCTTATTTTTTCTTTTATTAACTTTATTACATGAAATTTTAACCCAACTATTTTACAAGCCCCTTCCCCTTAAGGGAACACTATCCTCGACATTCTATGACACCTATGACCAACAAACAGCTGAAAACAAAACATATTGTTTATGGAGATTTATAACACAACTGGTTATAGTATTTACAATGAACACTACTAAAAACATGACATTCATATCATTTGCTAGAGCTTTATAACATAAATCATTACAATATTTACAATAAAAGCCACATATATACTCATGCAAATTTTCTTCAACGAACAAATAATCATATTTTCTATGGAGCTTTATAAATCCAACTTAATACAATACTTACAATAATGTACACAACACATATGTACATTTTATCTAACCTACAAATAAAATGATACAATGCTCTCACCAATCAACAAGGAAATATAGAGGGTCACACCTCCACCCTCAAAAGTAGTATGAGGATTCACCTCCTTCCCAAGAAGTCTGCAATCCACTGTCAATGTTAAAACTTCATCCAATGTCCAACACGATGATCCTTATACTACCTATTCTCTTAGTGAACAGTTACATACCCATTGTTCCAAGGCACACTCCCAATGTGTATTAAATTCCATCTAGAAATTCTAATGACCAAAATAAATTCATTCCCCAACCTTCCCTTCTCTGCTACAAAGTCCCTTGGGCAATCCAGTCACCCAATTTTGTGAATTCACTCACCTTCCAAGTTCCTCAACATCCCATTTCCTGGGTGATCCATCCCTTGGAAAGGTTTCCTTGCATTAGAAGGTCCAAAAACCAAGCCATATCCCTACTACAAAATAATCATAATGGTCATAGCATGCTCATCAAAACAAGTGGACACTATTCGGTACTAGTGTCCCAAAATGGCCCTACTCCTGAAGTGTTTTACCAATATACTTCCACATGTTCCAATTCCATTTTGCTGTTGATACTAATTCTTACAGTCAGAACAACCACCCAAACTGAGCATTTTCATGGTTTCTAGCACCAAGCACATAATTCCCATTAGATTCAAAATAAATTGAAATAAATTCACATCATACCTCATTGGTGGCTCATCAGTAAGGTGCACCTACAAGTTTTCTTACTTCATGTCACAACAAGTAAAACTAAATCTTTGATCAAATCATCATGTATAAGCATATCACATTTGGTTAGCTCAAAACACAACCATCATAAATCAAAATCATAGATCACATGTGTTAGGTGTGAATTTTATACCTATTTTCTACACTTTCTTTCCTGAGTTTTGATCCTCTTTTCCTCGAAGTCCATGAAACATCACATGTTAATCACCCTTTTTCTCATTTATACAACCTATTTCACTGTCATGTTATTTCTCCATGTATTTCTTAGTGTTATGACACTTTATTCCTTTTTGTGGCTAACTAGGGTGAGCATTTGACGATTATTTTGGAAGATCTTCTCTTTTTTAGGTTTTTCTTGTGGGAACAAGGTTACAGAGTGAACATGCCGTGTTGATTAGTTTCAAAGCAGGGTAGAGAAGATTGTTGTTACACCCTGTACATTATTACAAGCTTTTGTTACACATTGTATGTTGTTACATGTTGCTATTACACCATGTGCTGATACAGAAGACTGTTGTTACACCAAGGGTGATGTCACCCAATGATTGTTGTTACATCTCGAACCGCTATTCGACCGCAGGATGCTGTTTCACAGTAGCCGGAAAAGTCGTGGGTACTATTCCACAGAAGCATTGTTGGGTGTTATGAGTTGTTTATTTAGAAGAAACAGACCTAAGTGGTTGCAATCCTAACCAATGTATCTGAGAAGTATTTGTATTTAGAAATAGATTATAACTACTTATATTTTATTATCAACATGAGAATCTTGAGATTCTCATGACTGATCTATTCTTGATTTCGGGCATGTAATAATTATAAAAGAAACTCATTTTCTCATGTACAAGGAAGGATATAGAAAAGCACTGTTACTCTAATATTGTAACTTTGAGTTACTTTTAATATTAAAATCACTATGGTGATGTTGTTAATTCTCTTCATCTGATTCGTTAACTAATCTTGTGTTATTCTTACACCCCTGCTAGGGAGGAAGGGCCCTCCTCTTTAGCAGGGACTACAATAGTAGAAGTAGTCGTATATTATTGTTTCTTTTATTGTCGTATGGTTTTATATTATTGTTTTATAAATTGTGAAATACATCTTCTTCTATTCCAGATTATATTATGTTCTTACACTGGTTTCATTAAACAGAGTGATAGTGACTAGCTGGTGTAGTCATTAGCTTATTGTGTGCACTCCCTTGCTATGGTAATTCTGAAGTTTCATTTCAATTCTATGGAGTGTTTTAATTTCTACATAAATGATTTAATTTCATTAATTGATTCAGTGACATGTTTTACTGTTTCTTTCTATTTTTCATTATTGGCTATAGTGTATCGGCACAGACAGTGCAAACTCCAATGAAACAGAAAGACCCACCCTAGGTTGAAAATTAAATGTTGTAGCCTCGGTCAATTAGGATTGGTTAAAACAACACTACATTTTGGTGTCGTTGTTTGGGATGGCAGTTGATGATACAGCCGACCAAGTTATTTGTTTGATGATATAGTGTTCCTAGTCCACAATTGTTGGGTGGTAAGACGAGAGCTAAGAACCTGCATATCATTCTAACAGACTTGGGTGGGCTCATCATTGTGATCACTAGGGAACTAAGGGTGTGGATTTATTGTGTTTTTTTTAGTGTGCCTTTAGCTCTTGAGTTGTTGGGCAGTAAGACGAGAGGTAAGAACTGTGCATTAATCTAACATACCTGAGTGAGCTCACCACTATTGAAGACTAAGACACTTAGGGTGTGAATCAATACACATAGGTTCCATGTGTCCAACTATAGGAACTCTAGAAATACCAAAATTACGACCACTCTAATTAGTCACAGAAACAATGGGTCGTAAGAAGGAAAGGAAAAGTGTAGATTTGGGAAGGAAAACATTTATAAAAGAACTAATCTCCAAGGCCAAAAAAGAACAATCAAGTTCTCAAAGGGATGCAAAGAAAACAGGGCCACAAAATATGTTACTCCCATAACAAGGATAGAAACCTCCAATTCCTCTATCTCACGGCCATATCATTCTAAAGCTAGCAAACAAACTGCCAAGATTAAGCATCTAATTCATGAATAGTAGGGGCAAGCTAGTAGCCAGAACTTTAGGACCAAGAGACAAGGGGAAACAGAAGGGGGACATCAAAAACCAGATACAAGAGAGCACCTACTAGTTTATCAATATCTGAATTCAGGTAGTGCAGTGAAACATCTATCCCTAGAGTCACCTAAGCCACCAAATCCACCTACAAGACAATCGCAAGAGTAGTCTGAAGAACGTCTGTTACAACAAGGGTTAGAAGGATTATCAATGGGAAAAAATAATGAAAACAATGCTAAAACATATGTTACTGTCACCACTTTTGAGTTCCCAATTGGGGATATCAGAGACGAAGCTCCCATGAAAAATATTCCTCTATCATCCTTACCATCCTTTCAAGGGACGACTGTGGAAGACCCGGAAACCTTCTTATTTGAATTTGATGTCTTATGCAGGAGTTATGGCTATATCTCAGATGCTCAGAAACTGAAATTGTTTCCTGCTACTTTAAAATGAGAAGCCTTTAGATGGTTCATGGGGTTAGGATCCACTTCCATTCGAACATGGGGCGATATAAAGGAGATATTCTTATCAAAGTACCAAGTGTTGTGTGTGGAGCATGATTGTTCAGAGGTCTTTGTTTCAGCCGGATGTATACCCCAGGAAGTTTTGTACACCCCTCCACGCGGGGGGGCGCG
>APFE030821990.1:93995-132267 GCA_000404065.3 Pinus taeda
CAATGTGGGTGAAAACCACCTGCTGCAAATTGTTTCTATCTTCCTTTAATAAGAAACTTCTTTTACAATGTACTGGTGCAGTCCTTTACCAGTATGAAGGCTACAACCTGCAGAGGGCTACAACCCTCTCCCATTCTCCAGCTTCTCCTGGAAGGGAGCTACAACCCCCATAGTTCTTGTACTAGCCAAGATACTAGTACGTAGGTGCTGACCTACAATCTTCTCTCCTCCAGGTACCGCGTTTCATCAATTTTCATACTGGATACACTGAAGCACAACACATAATCTGAAAGGCCACGTTTCATCCAATTTTCATACTGGACCCAATAACAACATTGAAGCTCCTAATCAACCAACCTTCTGAATTACCCAAGCACTAGATCAATACTTATACAAGTGAGTCATCAACCAGATCTAGTCAATCAGATCACATAAAGATGAGTAATTAAGAACTTGATCCATTCATCCATCAATGTACAAACATTTAATCAATCACCTCTCAGACTGCATGATATCAGACATCAGACATTACTTCAAAACCCAGATCACAGCAATGATAAACATGTACAGCTAAATAGACTTCAAGAGAAGTATGCAGCTTCACCCATATAACAGCTGCGTATAAGTACGCACTGTATCCAACTGCTTCCCTGCGTACGTGCGCACTATGCCTCACAGACTTCCTGCGTACGTGCGCTCTGTGTCCAATGAACTGCCTGCGCCCCTCCGCATTTGCAGCGCTTTTGATCCTGCGTATCTGCACACCTGCAACGCTTCTGTGCCTGCGTATCGCCACACTTTTCTTTCACTGGACCTGCGTACCTTCGGTTATAGATAATTTCAAGACTTTAGGAATAACCCAAAATGTCAAATCTACAGATCTGAACATGCGCCGAGGAGACATCAACCCGTTAGTAGATCTGACTTGTAGTTCTCATGTTTCTCCTTGATTTAGATCTAGCTATCTCTCATAACCCATCACTAGAATTTCAGATCTAGCTTCTTAAGATATTCAACACAAAAGCATCCTAAGCCAAATAATCTCCTTTGCTTTATATAGGCAAGCTCTTCCTCAAATCAAGGATCACGGGGCTCAATAATAATAATAAAATAAAACAATACCACGGGCCAAAACCATGATAACACAATACCGTCGGTTAAATACCATGAGAAACCCCACGTGTGGGCGCTTTACTGCCTTGAAGTGTGTGCACGGGGGGTACGCACCCAATGAATGAGTAACCTGCGGGTATGTACACACTTTATATAAGACATGCCTGCATGTACGCACCTTTTGTACGGTGTGCCTGCGTACTCCTTATTTTCTTCAATATTTGAGAGCTGATCATCAATCTTTGCTACTGACCTGTTGTACAGTGATCCATCACCTGAATGGGTTTCCATCAAGGACAACACTTTAGCCATAATGCCAACACAGACATGTGATGGGGAAATTGTTCAAATTAAGCTTTTCTCAGCCTCTTCTAACCAAGTATAATGATCCAGGAAACCTTACGGTTACTTTCTACATTAATGATCAGCCCATAACTAACACATTGGTAAATCTTTGGGCTACCATTAATGTGATGACAAAGGACCTCTTTACCACCCTAGCGCTACATGGGCTTAGACATACTCCTACTATACTCAAATTAGCAGACAGGTCCCGTGTTAAACCTAAGGGGGTGTTAGAGGACATAGTAATCACAATAGCCTCCTAGAGATATCCAGTTTACTTTCTTATCTTACAACCCGGATCCAACTTGGGGGGACATCCTTTGGTCTTAGGGAGACCTTGGCTGGGCATTGCAGATGAATTTATACGTTGCAGATCTAGATCTATGCTGATCGCGGATGGCCAAGGTACAAAGAATCTTAATATTTACCCCCCAAAACCAAATGTGGATCTATATAACCCATGGTGGGATGAATTTGAGACCGAATCGGATCTAACCCTACCGCTCCTCAATCTAGGGAAATCCCAGTACTTCAAGAATGAGATAGAAGATGATATCATTAATGGTTTTATTAGTATCTTTCTTTCTGTCACTTCCATTAAAAATTCAAATGAGTAATAGGTGGTAGAAGATATAGATTTTGAACAAATGAGAACCACTCTGAATATAGATAGTAGTCAAATTGAAATAGAATCGGGAAAGTTTATAAACATTAACCCTAACTTGACTACTGAGAAACACCAACTGTTGTTCCAAAAATAGAAGAAGGAATTTGCATGGGACTATACGGATATGAAAGGGGTCCATCCCAACCTGTGCACTCACTGTATTTAGTTGAAGGATGGCTACAAACTAGTTAGAAAACCATGGTGTCACATGAACCCTGCACTGAGGGAGGTAGTGACGGAAGAATGACAAAAAATCCTGAGTGTTAACTTTATTTATCTGATATCTGACAGTCAATGGGTGTCTCCACCTAACATCGTTCCTAAGAAGAAAGGCACATGGAGAGTCTGTGTTGATTACAAAGAACCCAATAAGGAAACTCAAAAGGACAATTTTCATTTACCATTTATAGATCAAGTCCTTGACACCCTTTCTAAAAAAATATTATTTTCATTTCTAGATGAGTTTAGCGGTTACAACGAGATATAGATTGGCTCATAGGATCAAGATAAAACCACTTTTACTTTCCCTTAGGGAACTTTCTCATACAAATTACTCCCTTTTGGACTCTGTAATGTGCTAGCAACATTTCAAAGGACAATACTCAGATTGTTTTCTGATTTGTTGAATGAATTCCTTGAAATCTTCATGGACGATTTTACACCTTATGGAGATGCCTTTGAAATAGCATTAGCTAATTTATAAAAAGTGATGGAACATTTTGTACAGACTAATGTTTCTTTGAGCATTGAAAAATGTCACATGATGATGACTGAAGGGATCGTGCTAGGACACTACATTTTTGTTGACAGGATCAAGGTAGAACCTGCTGAAATAGAGGCAATTCTTAAAATTCCAACTCCCAAGATGCAAAAAGAGGTAAATAGTTTCTTGGGGCATGTAGAGTATTACAAAATATTTCTAGAAAAAAATTCAAAAATTGCATCACCATTAATTTCTTTGCTCATGAAGGATGTCAACTTTTTGTGGACAAGAAAGTGTGAGCAGGCCTTTTTGAAGCTGAAATGCTATGTATCAACAACTCCAGTTTTACAAGGACCTAATTGGGAAATATCATTTCAAATAGCTACAGATGCATTTGGTATTGTTGTAGATGCTGTTTTGGGCCAACTGGAGGATATTTAACCTTATGATATTTACTATATAAGAAAAAATTTGACTCTGGCTAAGTTCAATTACACAGTGACCAAGAAGGAATTCTTAGTAGTAGTACATGCCATCAATAAATTTCGACATTATATCATCAGGAATAAAGTATTTGTACACACTGACCATTATACCATTCATTTTTTATGAATAAGCCAATTATCAATGGTAGAATTACACGCTGGTTACTATTGTTATAGGAATTTGATATCACAATTGTAAATAAACCTAGAAAACATAATGTAGTAGTTGATTTCCTTTCTAGGTTAACTATTGTTGACAATTTCACTGCTACTGAGGATTCTTTCCCCAATGAATATCTCTTTGCTATTTCTACTTAATCATCCTGGTATGAAAATATAGTCAATTATCTTGCTACATTGAAGTTTCCAAAGTATTTTTCCTCAAAGGAGAAGAGAAATGTCATATAGTAGAGTCTTATCCATACCTGGATAGATGGGAATCTTTATCACAATGGACCAGATTTTCATATCAAATGTTGTGTTAGAGAATATGAGGTATTTGATATCCTTAAGGCTTGTCATGAGGAACCTTGTGGAGGGCACTTCGCAGACAAGTGGACATGATACAGAGTCCTTTCGACAGGGTATTATTGGCCAACAATATTTCAAGATGCCAAGAAGTTCATGAAAGGATGTTATCGTTGCCAAATAATGGTCCAACCACTGTGTTGGGACGAAGAAAAGGTATCATTTCTCCTCGTAAATATCCTAATTAAGAATTTTCATTCACATGTTTATCTTCATTTTATGGATAAAAATAGAGGAAACAACAATAGAAGCTGGATAAAATCAATTAATAACAAATTAGATAAATTTGGGCATAGAAAAATGACTTTCACTATCTTTATATGCAGGAACATCGATTAGACGATAGTTGTTCAATCGACAGAACATAAACAACCAATAAAGGAAAAGAGATAATGTCTTGAGCATGGAAGAATGCAGAATAATAGGAGGGCCAATGTTATTTTATGATGAAATTAGATCAAGTATTGTGAAATCATCAAGATCCCCTGATCCTGAGGATTTTCTTTTATATATTTACTTTTCCGAATGTTGTATAAATATGTAAGGCGAAATGAAAAGCTAGTTTAGGAATTCACAAATTGTAACTATTCTTTTTGGACATATAATACTTTCATCTCGTTGATGTTGTAACTTTTTTATTTATTTTAATGAAGAAGATTGCATTTAATTCATAATCATATTCTGAGTACCTACCAGTGTGGACTTCTGGAGACTCTGGGCCCAGCCAATAAAAGATCTAATTCTCCAATTGTGTTATAATTATTTATATTTATTTTTCGTTGTTTATTATTGCTAGTTTGCAAAGTTACTATCATTCTGATTACCGTGAGGATTGATGATTCTGATTTGCATTGTTGTTCAGTCAAGATTCTAGATTTAGTTGTGTGATTATATATGCGTGATACTCTTTATTGAATTGGTTATGTTATATGCTTGATTCTCTTAATTGAATTAGTTATGTTATATGCATGATGCTCTTTATTGATTTGGTTATGTGAATTCCAGATTACTGTTCATTCTAACGTAAGGCTATCATAGATTTCAAAGCTAGAGTGATTACTTTCCATGAGATGTTTATATGGTTATTTTTTGTTGAATTGTCATAACTTTCCTTCATGTTAAATGAGTGTGTTTCAATACAAATTAGATTGTTAAGTGTGATTCTTTTTATTTTCATTTCGATTCAGTTGCTCGCGGAATAGATTAAGTAGCTTCAAAAGTGTGTTATGAATTCTTTTCAAAAGTGTTTGGATTAAATTTAGAGAAATAGACATTATCAATTGCAGCAATTCCAAAATGGATTGACCTCTGAATTCACTACATATATAGTGTTGCCACTCTTGAAATAAAAATAATTGCCCGGGGTTGATAATGAATGTAGGTATTGAGATTGCTCGTAATAAGACATCTTTGTGCACCAACATTTTGGCGTCGTTTTCGAGGAGAGTGTTTCAAAGTGATTTCCTTTTATCTTGTTGTAAGAGAATTGGGTTTTTAAAATGAGAGGTAAGAACCTATGTGACCAACAAGTAAAGTGCATTCTCATCAATGTGCTTTTCAACAAAAGCATAGAGGTTAAATAGAAATAGTGTTTTTTTTTTTTTTTTTTTTTTTTTTTTTTTTTTTTTTTTTTTTTTTTTTTTTTTTTTTTTTTTGAAGGACTAGAAATAAAACGATCGGTGAGCATTGGGAGGATAAATTTTATACAAGAAATCATAAGAAAAAAATCTTTATGCATCAGTAGGATTCCTGACTGTCTCTGGAAAAATCCCTACTGTAATCCCTCAAGTGACAGGCTCACCATCTGCAACCTACCCTGAGATTCATAGCCAAATTAGAGGATCTAAACAACTTTTTCAGGTTATAGAAAATTTACGTTTTGATCCTCTACAAGAGGGAAAATCGTGCAACTTAAGAGGAGAGGGAGAAACCAACGGAACTGTTGAGGCAAGATGTCAGCTGTCTAAACAAAGATCTCTTGTGATCCTAGATCTACGCAATGCTGCAAAACCAACTCAGATTGTGAATCCTCCGCTTACTCAAATAGCACCCCCTGAAATCCCTGAAGGATATTGGCACATTTTTTATGAAATGGAAAATATACCACCTCAAGTTCATACCTCGACATTGGAATACCCCGTAGTCAACCAAGTGGCCAATACCCCAATGAAGGCTATTCCCTTACAAAGCATCCCAGCTTTTCATGGGATGATCATAGAGGATCTGTATGCCTTCTTATTAGAGCTTTATGTCCTCTGTAGAGGATATGAATACACCACTAAACCTAAAAAACTAAAAGTGTTCCCTTCTATTCTAAAAGGAGTAGCTTTGAGGTGGTTCATGGGTCCAGGCGGGAATACTATTAACTCTTGGGATGACATGAAAACTTTTTTCTCACAAGGTACCACGACTTTTTCAAGACTAGGGAATTAAAAGATGAAATATTTAAGATGGTTGCAAAGGATAATGAAACTGTAGAAGAATATGTCGAATGGTTTCACTATAATTTGCAGAGATCCCCTCACACCACTTTACCAAAATAAGTCCTAAGAGCTATATTAATTAAGGGAATGAAAGAAGAATGGATAGAAAACTCTAAATTTGATGGGGAAAGGAGATATTTCTCAAGAAGATTATGATGAAATAATTCTCTTGTGTATCAGGCGTTCACATGGTAGCACACGCACAGGGCTAGGAAGCCGAAATTCTATGAACAGAGGAAGCAAACCACACAGTGGAGGCATAACAAAAATGGAAATCGGTAACCTCCTAGAAGAATTCAAAATGGGCATCTTGGGCACCCTATAATGTAGATGAAAATCCTGTAGGATAAATAAAAGGAAGCCTTAGCATAACAGAATTTGGTCATTTTCTACCCATGCTGCTAGAAGAAGCACAACCAATGGGAGTGCCTGTTGGACATGGTCTAGACATGCGCCATCTGCACCAAGGATCACACCAGCGAACAATGTCCATCACTTCCCGGTATGAAAGAAGTTTTCAAAGAAGTAGAAGAGGAGACCAATCCAGTATACTTAATGAACCAGTGTCGACAGTGGCAGACAAAACCTACAGGTATGTCACAATACACATCCCAGTTCTTTCCTTCTTCACAATTTAAACAACAACATAACCCCGGGGCAACATCGCAAGGCTAGTCACCTTACTCAAACTGGAAATCTCAGCCATTCCCTATGACACCTTGGCCAACTCAGTCCTTTCCAAGTAATGGATGGCCAAATTCTACTTTTTCTCCTATTTGGCAAGGTAATCCATATCCATCCCAGTGGCCTGCCCCTACTTCTCAAAACCCAAACTGGTCTCGGAATTGGCAACAACCTTTGGGGATATCCAATACACCTATGGGGATAGGTCCTCATTCTTAACCTGCATTATCATCCCCATATCCATTACAACAAAATACTTATCCTTTTCTGCATCCTCAATTACCAACTCAACTGAATCTGAATCCAAATAACAGACTAGTTCAACTAGTGCAAATTATCAAGAGCTCATACTATGAGATTGCACAAAAATAATGTAATGAACTTAGATTGAGGTTAGGACGTATCATCACCCTTAGGGAAAACAAAGATCAACCATCAATTGAGTTGGAACCCCCACTTGTATATATACCATCAACTATAAATGATACATAAATAAAATAAGGAGAATATACAAATCAACATAAATATCCTAAGAAATTGGTAGTCACTTCTCCCCTGTTCCTCGAAAGGATAACAATACCTAAACCAATTTTTTATCCATATTTTGATCTTGTAGGGGAACTAAAAAATATTTGTCTTAAAATTCCTCTCCTCTAGGCCATACAGGATATCTTATTTATGCTAAAATGATTAAAGAGATATGTGTAAAGAAGCATGTGAGGAAATCAAAAACTTCACCCACCATTCATGTTGTAGGGAACTTATCTGATTTACTCTTGGGAGGGGAAACTCTGGTAAAATATGAAGATCCTTGGAATCCCATTGTTACATTTCAAATATATGGCTGCTCCTTTCCAAACACACTAGTCGATCTGGGTGTAGCCATTAACATTTTAACAGCAGAAACCTATTAGACACTCGGTATTTATAGCTCTGGAACAAACTACTACCTTGCTAGAAATTTATGATTATTTGGTGGTAAGTACAGAGGGAACTTTACAGGATATTAAGTTTTCTATTGATTCATGGGAGTATCCAGTATATTTTCTTATTATAAATCCAAAGAGTCGATTGGATGGACACCCTCTAATTTTGGGCAAACCTTGGTTGGCAACAGTCGATGCTTACATAGGCTACCGTGAGGGTAGCATGACTATTCCTAAAGGGGATGCTGTAAAAAAACTTGTTTTATATCCTCCTTCCAAATCAAGTCTACCGGTTGTAAAAATATGTAAACAACCACCCCCATATTTGGAAGAAAGAATTCGTTCACCACTTACAGTACCAGAGGCACTTGAATTCAAGGATCAAATTGAAGATGATGTTATCAACAAATTTATCAATTAGTCAGCTAATGTGAACAATGTCAAATGTCAAATGCTAAAATAAATTCTTGATAATGAAGCCTTGGAAGACCCTTTGAAAGATACTAATTTTCAACATATTGAGACAACTGTTGTTCATAATAGCAAGCCTGTTGAAATCGAACCAAGCAAGGTTTTAAGCATTAATGGTAGCCTGGACAGTGACCAATAACAAAAACTCATTCAGGTCCTACAAAAATATAAATGGACTTTTGCTTGGGACTATCCTAACATGAAGTGCATAGACCCACAATTATGTACACATCATATCTACACCGAAAAGGATGCTCGTTCGATCTAGCAGCCTGAGCAGAGATTGAATTCGTATCTCAAGGAGATTGTAAAGAAGAGCTACAAAAGTTGTTGGACATGAATTTCATTTACCCCATTTCATATACCAAATGGGTCTCTCCATTAGTAGTTGTCCATAATAAAAATGGGAAGTAGTGTATCTGTGTGGATTATCAGGAATTGAACAAGGCAACACAGAAAGATCACTTCCCTCTTCCATTTATTGATCATGTCCTTGATACTCTGGTAGGGAATCAATTCTTTTCCTTTCTAGACAGATTTCCATGGCTACAATCAGATTCAAATCACCCTTGAAGACCAAGGCAAAACAACCTTCACATATCCATGGGATACATTCACTTACAAAGTGTTACCATTTGTCTTATGCAATGCCCAAGCTATGTTTCAAAGATCCATACTAAGCATTTTTGCTGACCTGATAAATGAAGGGCTTGAAGTTTACATGGATTACATTACCCCGTATAGGGATGATTTTGATCAAGTACTAAAAACATTAGAGAAGGTTTTGGAATGATGCATCACTACCAGGCTGTGTTTAAGCAATCTAAGTGTCACCTGATGATGACTGAAGCTAAAATCATGGGACATTAAATTTCTGCAGTAGGGATACAGGTAGATCCAGCAAAGATACGGGTAATTCTTTTGCTACCTACACCCTGTACTCATACAGAGGTACCTAAATTTCTTGGATATGAAAGTTATTATCACAAGTTTATCAAAACAAATTCACAAATTTCTACGCCTTTATATTCTTTAACTAGAAATGTTGAGTTTAAATGACATGACAAATGTGACGCATATTTTACAGATTTAAAGAAGCTAGTTTCGTCGACACCAGTATTATGTGGACCTAACTGGGAACTGCCCTTTCAAATCTCCACAGACACATCAAATGCAGCAATAGGCATTGTCCTCGGCCAAGAGGAGGACCTAAAACCTTATGCTATATATTATATCAACAAAAATCTTATTGCTGCTAAACTTAATTATACAGTAACAGAAAAAGAATTCTTAGCATTCATTTATGCCATAAACAAATTTAGACAGTATATCATTGGATGTCAAGTTTTTATGTATACTGATCATTCCACCATTAGGTACTTAGACAACAAACCTATTACAAATAATTGAGTGACTTGTTGATTATTGCTTTTGTGGGAGTTTGACATCACCATCAAAGATCATCTATGGAAGGAAAACCTAGTCGCTGATTTTCTATCTCGAGTTCCAAAGATAAATGATCCATTGGCAGTGTATGACCAATTTCCAAACGAATATTTTCTTTTTGTAGAATTCAAAACGCCATGGTATGTAGATGTAGCAAACTATCTGGCAACAGGAAAGATGCCTAGGCACTTGAAAACAAGGGAAAGGAAATAGATTGTCCAACGGAGTGCCCAATTTTCTTGGATTGGTAGATACATTTTTAACATAGGGTCTGATATGTGTATATGAGGATTAGATTTATGACATCCCAAAGGCTTGCCACGATGAACCCTGTGGAGGACACTTTGCATATTGTAGGATAGGGCATAAGGTACTATAGATGGGCTATTATTGGCCAACTATTTTTAAAGATGCTAAGAAATATGCCCAGGCTTGTGATAGCTGCCAAAGGATGGGCTGACCTGGTCAATCTTATGAAATTCCACTACAACCCAAATTGGTGATAGAACCCTCTGAATGATGGGCACTAGATTTTGATGGCCCATTAAATCCACCATCAAACCAAAAGGCCTACATACTGGTTGCCATAGATTATGTAACAAAGTGTGTAGAAATAGTAGATTTTCCAAGAGCTAGAGAGCAAGCTGTAATTAATTTCCTTTTTAGGCTATTTATGTGGTATGGTTTACCTCAGGAAGTGATAATGGATGGAGGAGGGCAATTTGTAGGAAACAAAATTACAACCACTCTAAGGAACCACCACATTACACATAGAGTCACTTCCCTATATCACCCATAGATGAACAGGGAGTTTGAAAGCACCAATAAGGTCATCGAAGCAATTATGACCAAGACAGTCTCAACACATCGACGGGACTAGGCTGCTAGAATGCCATAGGCCTTATGGGCCTACCGTACAACTTGGTGGAATATTACTATATATTCTTTGTACCAACTTTTATTTGGCAAAGAACCTATCTTTCCTATTGAATTTAAAATAAAGACTCTAAGAACACCTCAGGAAGTCGGATTGGATCTCATAAAAGCCCAAACCAAGCAACTGCAACAAATAAATGAATTGGAAGAGGCTCAACTACTTTCTCTATAATGAAATGCAATTATTTAGCAACAAACAGTGAAGTGACACAACAACCTTATTAAAATGAAGACATTTCAAAAAGGAGATTAGGCACTTCTCTATGACTCCAGATTCCAACACATTCCAGGCAGGTTACAAATAAGGTGGCTTGGCCCTTATGAAATTAAAGAAGTACATAACAATAATACTCTCACTTTGACTACCATTTACGGGTCTGGCCATTTTTTCAAGGTGAATGGGCATTGGGTGCATCTTTATCACAAACCACTCACCAATGAGTCTTTTTGTCAATAGGTACGTGATGACACCACCATGCAAATTTTAGTTGTAGGGAGTAATGACCCGACATCTTTTCTCTTGTGAAATTGCATCTTTTTTAGTCGTAAATAATGTATATATTCCTTTACTATTGATTGGAATTGAGTTAGGAATCACCATGTAAATACAAATATTTCTCTTGTTTCTAGGTGTGTTTCGTAAGTGTTGTTCAATCGATTGAACAACACTTACTATTGCATGTTTTGTCGTTCAATCCATTCACTGAACAACTATTGTTCAATCGATTGAACGATTGTTGTTCAATCAATTGAACAATACTTTTGCATGTTTTATTGTTCAATCAATTGAACGATTTCTATTCAATCCATTGCACGACATTTTTTATGTTTTTTTGTTCAATCGATTGAATGATTTATCTTTAATCCAGTAAATAACACTCTTTTGTGCTGTGTTATTCAATTTTTTGAATGATTGTTCTTCAATCAATTGAACAACACTAATTCATTTTTTGTGTGTGTTTATTATTCAATCAGTAGAATGAATAAATGTGAGTTATTTTTTTTTGTTTTATCGTCGGTCGTTATTTTTTCCATTTTATTTCTCTTTTATGTTTTGAATAAAAACCATATGGTTGGACATGTACCTAAGATAAAGAAAAATAGTAATTTTGATACCATTTTGACCTATGAAACCTTTTCATGATCATATTTATTCAAAAGTTGAAATGGTGCATCTCTATAAGGACTGGCTGAATATCTTTTCTTTGGACACATCATAAAATGATTTATTATTCTAATATCATGCTAGTTTATATTTTACACATTAAAATGGATAAATCCCTTTGATATCATGATATGGGAGAAAGCATCACTTTCGTTGGCATTTTTTTTTACTTCTTACGCCATCCCTGAATCTTAAGGAGTAAATAAGCCTCCCCCTTTTTACAATAAAAGCATGAAAATATGAAAATATGAAAATACAAAAAATATTGTCTTAAATCGGATAGTCATCATGAGCTAGCCTACCATGATCATAAGGATGTAGCGGGTGACATTCCATTATGGCCACCACACCAAGGTAATTGTAGGTTTTAACCCCGTACAAAAATTACCTTCATACAAAATCTAAAACATGAAATAAACAAAGGCACGAGCATAATAAATAAAACAAATATACATAGAGACTTTCCCTTCGATCCAAAAACCGAAATGACCAGATTGATTTTTTATTATGTTCCTTTCAGTGTTATAATACATATATATACATGCTGAATCATCCAATACCATGGACCGACAACCATCGTGCCCAAAACCATGTGCGAAAACCATGAACAAAACCATAGGTAGGTTCGCCCACCTAATATAGGGTCCAAAAAACATTTCCCTGGGCCTTTTCCCTAGACCCCGTAGAGTGGGGATAACAACACCCTCAAACCCCCTGTGACCCCTCCGCTGTGCAATCGGTGGAACGAAGGGGGGGCTCCACCCCCCCTCTAACCCCCCGATTGACTAGGGGAGCTAGTTGTGAAAAGAATATAACACAACCAAATAGTAATGACCTTGTTGATAATTTAAACTGTCATAAGGAAAGGGGGTCTCATCATGAGCTAGTATGATCACTTTGTTATATCCTAGTCAATGGCACTATGATTATTTGGTTACCATCCTAACATAGTGGTCTTTTTATAGCAAATGAAAAGAGAGAATCATCTAAATATTAAAAGGAGGAATCTGGCTCATTTGAAGGGTTAAAAATCAACCCCGTTGAGGCTATGGACATCTTTTGGCAACAGTGGCTCCACTTATCGTATTGAAGTACTATCTGACACTGCCAAATTCTCTCTATTCTATTACCACCTATGGATTTGTTTCTAAAGGAAAATTTCCATTTGAAAAACATTTCTAAAAGCCAACATGCACGGTAAATGATATCTTATATCCATTATATCATATTCATCTAGTCACTTTACTGCCAGCCATTAATATGTATCGTCGGTTGTGTGTTTTCTATTTTTCCAACTAAGGTAAAAAAATCAATTGACATAATGGTATAAATCTTTGTTTTATTTTAAGGGCATCCCAAATCTTTTTACGTGTACTGCTTTGATTGTCATTTTCATTTATTACGCTGCTTTTTTTGATTGGTTGCCTCCATTTATGAGATACCGACGATTTCTCCTTTACTTCCCATGCTTGGTGGGCATGGATGCCCTTTTCCGGTTGGAGGGGGGATGGCCTGCGTATGAATAGCATGTGTGACAATTTATGGATAGTTGTGTGATGATCATTAATTCATTTCCAGTTTAAGCACTGTATGATGACAGCATATGTGTAATAATTATAAAACCATTTCTAATTGGAGGAAAAAGGGAAACCATTATGGATAACATGCAAATTTATTATCGTCCTACACCAAATATTGTTTAAAAGACAAATGAATTAATTCTCTATGATATTAATTCTCAAAAAAACGTCATTTTCCTATGAATATCTTTAACTATGAAAGAGTGAGAGAAGTGCATGCAAGTGAACCAACCACCAAAAAACAATAGCTATCGGAGGAAAGGCCATTTGAAATGAACCCACAGTGCACAGGGTATCAGACCAAGCTTGTGTGATTCTTGAGCGCGCCAGTTGGCTAAATATTTGACAAGATTACATGGATTTCATGAGGAGATGACACTTGAATTTCTACAGAATTTGTAGAATGGACACATAATGGTGAGAGGCAGGAACATAGTGATCTCTGAAGAAATCATAGATGAAGTCACTCGACTTCAAGTAGAAGGAACAAGATGGATAGACAAACATGCTTTTCTACAAGAATTTGTCACAGTATTTCAGAACCAAGATGAGCAATTGGTGCAAAAAGGGGAAGGCATTCACCCTACAGCTTTGAGACAAACATGGAAGGAATTGGTAGCCATTGTCGGAGGTGTATCATGTGAAATGGATGACAAGACATGGTAAAACCTCACCAACCTAAACTATTAGCCATTTTAAAATAGAAAATTACAGTTAACTTGCCATTTTATTTAAATTATGTATTGCATGATGTTTCCCATTGGGTTAGAAAGGAAAAGGACCCACATATAGTCATCAGCCATTATGGGCTGATCAAAGTAATCCTCATTCATGGACTGGCCCAGTAGCAGCTAACATGGGATAACCTTGTGAATCCTACTCTGGCCCCACCTATAGAAAACTCAGTAATTGAACAGCGAGGGCCAAGACTAACAAGTCCGAAAAGGACACAGAAAAGGAAGAATTCCTCTTTGGCCTCAGGCCCAGCAAAGTGAAGATGCATTGTGAGGTTAAATTCATAGAGACAAACCCCAATTCTAATAAATGAGATAGGGCCATCTTACATACCCCCTCCAAGTCTACAAGATGTCTCTCTGCAAGACTATGAGGAAGAGGTTGCCTGTGTGTTGGAAAATATGGGGATATTTGGTGAAGGAAGGGAGAAATCAGGGAACTTTGAAGGCAAGAAATAGGCCCCTAACTAGTCTGCCCCTACTGGTAGTCCTGGTCATGATGAAACCCGGTTGTTTACTGATAATGTGGAAGAACAGAGGGAACCAGTTCCTTCTATAGAGGAAGCCCTTGAAGCAGAAATGCATGCAGAGGAAACCATTAGGGAAGGAAATCAAGCGGAAGATACTGGTCCACTAAAACCCCCAGCTAAGGAAAACCTTACAAAAGAAACCCTGGAAGGTGAAAATCAACTAGGGAGTACCATTTTTAAGAAATCCCCAGAGGACAAGGCCCACCTTGAAGTAGACCCTGAAAACGATAATTGCTCAAGAGAAACCATTTCATTGGGGTCTCCTGAGAGGGAAGCTCATGGAGATAGAGACCTGGAAGGTAAAAATCCATCAGGGGACATGGTCCCATTAGAACCCCATCTTGATGTTGGTACAATTCCACCTGAACAGGGACCTAAAGTAAATACATTCTTGCCACCACTAGTCAGAAGCCTCACAACAAAGAAAAAATACAAGGACAGACTGAGGAAAATGATTAAGAAATATAGGAGGCAAAAGAAAAAAATTAAGTAGTTAAGGCAGTGGTTGAAGGAAGCAGTCAGCATTAAGAAAGTGAAAGTAGAATTGGAGACCACAGGGACCTAAACTGAATATTTCTTTGGGGAAGATGCTGAAATCAAGATTGAGACCCTGTTGGTTTATTCAAAAGAAACCCAAACAAAGCCATGTCTTTTAGAAGATAGTGAAATGTAGATAGAAGATCCTTGTGTTTGCCCACAGGAAATCCAAACAAACTTCCCTACTGTTGATGTTGCCATTCAAACTGATACCGAAGAACAAAATCAAGCTGATTGTTACATGATTTGAGTAGTGGTCTAGGCTTTTGTTTAGACTGACCTAATGGAAACACAAGATGATGAGGTCCAGACGGAGGAGAAACCTACCTACATTTCCGTAGTAAGGGAAGCAGTCATTAGGAAATTGCAAAATGAGCTAGTCAAGACTCAGGAGGAATTGACTCGGCATATGGTGGAAGTAGTGCCCTTGCAAGTACACCAAGAATTACGAAAGGAATTTGAGGCACTCATGATCACAGAGGATGAGACTTTCACTAATTACAAGGATGAAAAAAAGAAAGCTGAAAAGGCACATGTCAAGTTGCAGAAAGCTAAAGAGAAATTGGAAATCATTTGCTCTATTTATTCAGATGCCTTGTCATGCTGAGCTCCTGCTACCAACTACACACCGTTCTTACTAGAAGGATATCTCTTGTTGAAGGTCAAAGTTGTTAAATCTAGCAAGTCAATAGAAATTAAGGCCACCCCAGATTTTGTCAAGTGTTTCAAGGAGCAGAATGAATAGGTACAATGCCTCCTATGTTAATTTTACATGCATAATTCATTTTTGGAAGTTGACTTAGACAACAATCTTGGCCCCTTCATAAGGGATATCCAATTCCAATATTTTCTTTCCTTTGCCACTAACCAGAGAAAATGGTCTAATGCCAATAATACTTTTAGAAAGCGATAATATTGCATAGGCTTATGGGTTAGGGTAGATCCTACAAAACCATTGCACCTCTCTGTCCAGCACAAGTAGTTCATGAAGGCCAATTAGGACCACTACACATAGACATTAAACAGGCAAGGAAGGAGTACTTCCAAGAAATCAAAGAAGTTTATTTATCTACAGCTAGACAAAGGTGGGAAGCCTCCATCAATATTATCAGGAATAGAGAGCCATTTGGATTCAGGAATTTTAAAGATTTTTCCAATTGCTTACATAAATACAGCAACATGGTATTAAGCATGGGCCCTGACTGGATGGGGTGCCGATATAGAATTCCAATTATCTGGTATCCCCTAGATGGGTACCAGAGTGATTATAACTTGACATATCAACAACTAAATCAGGCTTTCGTAGTTCTTTAAAAGAAAAACAGTTTCAAGTTGTATAAGGAGGAAATATATCTAGCCTATTCCTTAACTGGACTACACCTTAACCATTTGATTGCATGAGGACATGCAATAACGTAAGCAAGGGAGTATTTTGGGATGAGGAAAAGGATTTTTTTCTCCTCTTAAATAGCCTAATTAAGCATTTGTGTTCACATGTTTATCTTTGTTTTATGGATAAAAATAGAGGATACAATAAAAGAAGCTGGGTAAAATCGATTAGTAACAAATTAGATAAATCTAGGCATAGAAAATTGACTTTCACTATCTTTAAATGCAGAAACGCAATTCAGATGATAGCTACTCAATCGACAAAACATCAGCGGCTAGTAAAGGAAAAGCAACAACTTTATGAGCATCGAAGAAAGCGGAATACTAGGAGGACCGATGCTATTTTATGATGAAATCAGATCAAGTGTTGCTAAATCCTCAGGATCCCCTGATCCTGAGGATTCGCTTTTATCTATTTAATTTTCCAAATGTTATATAAAGTCGTAAGGAAAACTGGACTACTAGTTTAGGAATTAGCTGATTGCAACTATTCTTTTTGGACATATAATACTTTCATCTCGGTGATGTTGTAACTCAGTTATTCATTTTAATGAAGAATATTGCATTTAATTCATAATCATATTCTGAGTATCTAACAACAAGGACTTCTGGAGACTCTAGGCCAGTCAATAGAAGATCTACTGCTCTAATTGTGTTATAATTATCTATGTTTATTCTGCATTATTTATTATTGTTAGTTTGCAAAGTTAGTATCATTCTGATTACCGTGAGGATTGATGATTCTGATTTGCATTGATGTTCAATCAAGATTCTAGATTTAGTTGTGTGATTATATATGCATGATGCTCTTTATTGAATTGGTTATGTTATATGTGTGATGGTCTTTATTGAATTGGTTATGTTAATTCCATATTTTTGTTCATTTTAAGGTAACACTATCATAGATTTCAAAGCTAGAGTGATTGCTTTCCATGAAATGTTTATATGGTTATTTGTTGCTCAATTATAATAGCTTTCCTTCATGTTAAATGTGTGAGATTCAATACAAGTTAGATTTCCAAGTGTGATTCTTTCAATTTTCATTCTGATTCAGTTGCTTGCAGAATAGATTAAGTAGATTTGAAGGTGTGTTATGAATTATTTTCATAACACACTTTCAGAGCTACATAAATTGGATTAAAATCTAATGAAATAGACATTAGCAATTGCAATTATTCCAACATAGATTGACCTATGAATTCATTGCATATATAGTGCTGACACTATTGAAATAAAAAGACTTTCCCTGGGTTGATAATGAATCTAGGTATTGAGATTGATTGTAATAAGACATCTCAATGCACCAACACATTGCAATTAGATGAGATGTCATTACAGCTCCAAATCGTCTTCGAACCTTTTGAGAAATGGGCCTTAGATTTTGTGGGAGAAATTAATCCTTCATCTAGACAGAAATCTTACATTTTGGTCTATACTGACTATGTCACAAAATGGGTTGAGGCAAAAGCACTAACTAGAGCCATGGAGTAGATTGTTTCATAATTTTTGTTTGAAGACATCTTTCTCTGTTTTGGTATACCCAGGGAGATAGTCACAGATGGAGGGCACCGATTTACATCTCATATGATCCAGAAGTTGGTTGAAAAATACAAAATCCATCATAGAATCATAACACCTTATCATCCACAAGTGAATGGCCAAGTCGAAAATAATAAAAAAGTCACTGAGGGGATTCTTACCAAGACCCTTACCAATACCATGGCTAGTCACCGAAGGAATTGGGTTGAAAAGCTTCCAGAAGTGTTTTGGGCATACAAGACTACATGGAGGAATACCATGGGATTCTCACCAAATGAACTTGTGCATGGTAAAAATCTCGTATTCCCTATTGAATGATAAATCAAGACACTGAGAACAACATTTCAAGTAAATTTGGATCTAGCTACAACACAAAAGCAGAGGTTGAACTAGCTCAATGAATTCCAGGAGAAATGGCTAGCTGCTATCTAGAAAATAAGTATTATCCAGCACAAGAGAGCTAAGTAGCATGACAAATTCATCAAGAAGAAGAAGTTCTAGAAAGGATATTTGGCTCTCTTATAAGACTCAAGATTCAAGGACTTCAAGGGTAAGCTCTGCACCAGATGGTTAGGTCCCTATAAGGTAGATGAAGTCTTTAACAATGGGACTATAAATTTGGTTACCATTGACAGAGCAAGGACACCATTTCTTTCAACTAGGCACCGTCTTCGGTTATATCACAAACCTTCTTCAAGGGATTCATTTGTCAACGTTGGCACAAATTCGGATCTTCAGATTACAGGAACAAGGGAAATCCCCCTCGTGCTGCCAAAATTCTAATCTTTAAATAAGTGTAAAAGCTGAAAGCCAACCTCTGTTGGAGGTTGTTAAACCTAAAAAAAAAGAAAAAGAAAAAACAAAAAGCACATAATAATAAATGATTTGGCTGTGAAAACATTTTTCGAGAACAGGCAGACAATTTCTATAGTTGTTCCACACTCTCTAACAACATTTGTTATTTCAAGGATATTCTACAATAATGTTGTTACATGACTTTTTTTTTTTTTTTATCTTTTTTGAAAATCAATAATACATAACAGTCATCTTGGCTGTTACATCTGTAACAACCGACGACTTCTAGAAATAATCCAAGTAAATTATTTATTGTAACAGACAACATGTATCATAGTGGTTTGGAAAGCAGTTTCCTTGAACACCGGAGTTAAGATCGTGTGCCTCTCTAGCAACGTCTTCTCCCCACGTCATCCAGGTATGTCATACAAAGGTAATATCATTATCCCCTTATATTCAGTAATTATGGAATTTAACACGATATCCCTTTTGACGGCCGAGGTTGGATTTCACATTTAAGCCGGGGGGGCGAAAAATATGGTGACATGACCTTTGCATGACCTGTGAGTATTTAAAAACCACATGGTGATTTGGTAATTATTGTCACTTAATGATCGATCACACCAAAAATGGAATTGTACCTCAAACTAGACCTCCCATAACCTAGCATTAATAAGGTAACATTACTGCGCAGCATGAATCATGATTGCAAATATTAATTTGAAATTTTTCCTGCATCACCCACCCATTTACCCCTGCTGGAGCATTTCATCCCCATTCAGAGTGCTCATAGAAGTGGAAAATCACTGTGGCAGGGCTGAAATAATAAAGTAGTGCGTTGACTGCTCTAGACCTTCTAAAGGAGGGAAAAGAGCAAAAAACATCATTGAATTTGTGTAGCGATTGATCGAGAAGAAATTCGGCATGAACCAAGGTCAATAGAGGCTTTGGATAACTTCCCCGAAGCATGTAAAATTTGTAAAGAAACAGGTTGGTTTGAGTTCTTCCATAGGCTAGAAGGATCAAATGGGGGAATTGTCATGGAGTTTGAGAACAATTTAGAGAGAAATCAAACATAGGTTAGGGGATTAAAATTGTAGGTTACAGAAGGGGTAATTTCCCAAGTGACGAAATTACCAATAGAAGGAAAAATGTGCTTTAATAGGAAAGTTAATGACCCATCCTTGAAGGAGGATTTCCTCCAAGGACAGGAACAACTGTTGAAGAAAGGGAGTGGGATTGATCGGTTGTCACTTCCCTAGCCATGGGATGATTTTTCCCTTTACCTCATAAATTATATCACCTATGAGGGAGGGGAAACAATCATATTCAATTACCACTTTTTGTTGCTAAATCACCTTCGGCATTGACAGCGGATAAATTTTCCCTACTTTTTGCTAGAAAACATCAAGAATATGGTCGCGGCCGTAAAAACAGTTGTGCATCCAAAAACATGTGTGGCCTCATCAAGCTTATTATGTTGTATGCCCTAAGTTTGCAAGGTAGGAGTTGGGAGGAATTCATGAGGAAGAAGACTAGAAATACCTGGCAGGAAACAATCTGGGACGTCTGAGGAAGCTCGAGCGGAAACCAAGGAGAAGCCCCAACCCTCAAAAGTAAGGGTTGGAAAGAGGCCATTTGACAAGCCAATTGGTGAGAGGTAACCAAAACAAAGAATAAGGCTTAGTGGGAACCCAAAGACCCCATTCATTTCTAAGAAGAGCGAGGATGTAGTAGAGAAGAAGGATCAAGAGTAGGCTTAGCCAGAGGAACCTTCCTCATCTAGTAAGAAGGAAACTCAATCCTTGTTGTTAAAAATTGAAAATTTCGAAAAAGAGAATGGAGATATAAGGAAACAATTAGCAAAGGAGAAGGTAGAGGCAAGACCCATGGGGTTAGACACTTTGGCTGAGGCCGTAGACAGGGCTAGGACGAGAGATGTCCTAGGTGTGTTATAGACAAAATGACCTCCTCATCAACTCAGACATGAAAGACAGCATGACTAAAGCAAAGACTACAATTGCAGGCCTTGATTCCACACCAACACTTCCTGCACACTACTAACCTACTTTATAAAGCTTGTTACCAAGCATAGAGGAGCGTTAGTCACCCTGCTAACTCAAGTTGTTAGACCAGGGGGAGTGTTAGTGAAACTAAGAGAAGTTCAATGGATCAAGACAAAGAATATGTTCACAAATATCTAGATATTTATCCCTAAATTTTCTCAAGAAAATCAAGGAAAATCCAAAAAATTAATTATTTGGGGAAATTCTAATGTGAGAATGAAGGAAAATGGGAAAAAGCTTGAAAACAGGGCAGGCTCATGGCCTTTTCCCTAATGAACTCTAGGAGGAGCTTGGCAGCCCTAATTTGATTGCCACATAAGCAGCGAGAGGGTCATTGTGAAAGGGGTTAGAGCATTTGAAACGATAGCCCATTAAGCTATTGTGAATTGTCATATACTTGAAGAAGTGAGCTGAGAGAGAGAGAGAGAGAGAGAGAGAGAGAGAGAGAGAGAGAGAAGGGGCAAGGCAAGGCTAATATAACGGATGGTTGTAATCACACTTCCATTATAAATACATAACTGTAGTTTTGTTCCCTACTCCATAGTGTCAGTAACATTGTTCATTGAGTTGTTCATTTTGATACTTGTTGAGTTGAGTAGTTTAAGTTGTATACAAGTATATGTTCATTGTGCATTCTTATATCAGTTTTCTAGATTGTATGTTGTGATTGTGTTTGCCTTTCCTTTGTGTAGGAATTGTCTTGGAGTCAGCTTTGGAGGAGTTCTTCTTGGCTGCATTAAGATCTCCAAACAAATCTAGAAGGAGATTTGAGGTAAACACTCTTTCCATACTTGGTTAACTTATATTTGATAGATTAACATGTGTATAACTTGGTAGCTTCTGCATATAATCTTACAGTCTGTCGAAGGTCCTAGGAAGGCCTTTGAGGGTAGTTTTAATTCTCCATACACTGTGCATTTTACCCCATAGTAGAATTGGTGACTCCACTGGGGACTATACATCTAGTTCCTAGTTTACTTAGATTCCTCTCAGTTCTTCTCTTTCTTCTAAGAGCTCCCTACTTCTTCAAATCCTTTTCTAATCCACCAACTCTCTTGTTACATCCTACTAGTTTGCATTATCCTGAAAAATGGATCCTAAAGGCCCTTTGTTTGAGAAATTTCTCTCACCGACGCAGGTTACCAAGCTAAACAGAGCTTTATAAAGCACTGTGCCTACGTACAGGGAGTGTTAGTGGACCAACTAACTCTTTGTTTACATTGAAACAAAGTGTTAGCCTCCCATTTCCATGATTTCCAAAAGAGTCTGTGGACCAAAATTGGGGGGGGGGGGGGAATTTTCTCATGTGCTGAAGTAAGATCTGCAACTATATTATGTTAGCAAATTTGGTGTCTTGAAAATTTATTTTGAGGAAAAAAGTTTAGTTTTTCTCTCTTAAAATACATTTTTTTTGAAAGAAAGACTGATAAATTGTATTCATCCTTCTGTCGAAATAGTTGCAAGCTGCTTCATTTTGGTTTTTAGTAGTTGTTAGGAGATAGTAGAAAAAGAATCTTTTGGTTCTACAAGTGTTGAATGGCTTTAGTTGCACAGACAAATCTATGAATATGTAAAAAGATGAATATGTAGAATAAGACTTGTTTGCATAAAAATTGAAAAAAAAATTAGAGCATTGTTCTGCATGATTTATTGAGTCAATAGTCTCACCATATTCATACGTCAACACCCCTACTGAAGACAAATAATCAAGTACACTTAAAATTTACATTAAAATCAATCAGTTACTCTTTTGAGAAAACCAACATTAGCTAGGCTAGGATGTTGGGATAAGCATGTGAGTGAACTGCCCAAGGTTGAAAACCAAAACTAGTGTCATTAACGAGTGAAAAATCCTTTTGCGCTCATATTACCAAGATCACTCCACTAAAAATGTAGTGAAATACGAGACAACATCGGACTGTAATTGAAGGTGCACACCTTCTCTTACAAATCCTTTGGGAACTTTGTGTATTGGGGGTCCCTTCTGGGATTTCAAAACTGAGTCGGGGACTCAGGTATTCTACCCACATAGCGTGTTGTCTACAACTATGTCCCCCCTAGTGATGTCTGTGATTTGAGGTATCTCTAGTGGCCAAAACTTATAGGTACTTACACAAGGTGATTGGGACGAGCTATCCTGGTACCTAACACGGACGGATCTACTCTGTCTTTAGTTTTTGGGAGGGTGCTTGTCTTCACAAGAGTACTTGGCCCCTCAATCTAAGGGTCGGGCGAAGCTCTAGAGTAACTGTAATCGTACATTTGGCCATCCTTTGTTTCATCTCTAGCGATCGGTGCTTATCAGATGAAGTACTTTCCCTTGGTTTGCTGATTGATATATTTAGTGTATTTTTTATTTTTAGTTACCTGAGTGCTATCATTTTTGAGACTTTAAAGAACATCACATTAAAATTTATTTGATAAAACTTAACAGTCAATGTGGCTACATTCGGCCCTCGTCGTCACTCCAGACTATAGTTAGCACTTCCTCCACTCATTGTGGAAGATCTGTTGAGTTCCACTGACTCAGTTTCCTCATCTTCGAGGAATCAATATCCTAACTCTCACACAGGATCTGTGTGGACGACCGTCGATTCAAGTTTGCTGGAGGATTTCTTCATAGAAGGATTTCTTCCTTACTTTAACACTCTGCTCACAAATCTGTCGGACCCTATTGTGGTTCTTGTGGTACCTGTACTTCCTTCTTCAGTAGGTGGAACTTTCTCATCTATCTAGTCTACGACTCACAGGTTGTGGAATTTTAGAGACACTATTGGTCCTCTATCACTTCCCTAGGCAACGGTCATCACAACACCAGTAATGTGGAATATCACTATCCCATTTGTCCCATGTATGAAAACTCACATAAAACCCTCTATAAGTGGAACCCAACAGATGCTAGGTTCCACTCCTATGGTGCCACAATGCATACCTTCAACAAGTGCCACATACAGTGCTCCATATAACACTCAATGTGGCACTATGGGCATGGTTCCCATTTACCAACAACACGGTCGACCACCAATGTACAGTTCCAACCCCCAAATTCAGATATCTGGGGGGGTTCCCAATATGCACATGTCAGTAGGGAATGTCATAGTTCCCCCTCTGTTCTCAGGCATGCATAGAGAGTCGCTAATTGGAATGAGTGTTCCCTCTATCAATCAAAGCAAAAATGGTTAGTTCTATGTCAGTTGGGAACCCACAAGGGGTTCCCAACCAATCCATGGGGGCACCCTACTCACAGACTCAAATGAGTCAAGGGGGAACTGCTTACACTGGGGGAAATTTCATACCCTAGTATCAAAATCCTCATGGAAATCCACTCTACAACACCATACCACAAAGAAACTACTACACCACACAACCCATGTACATTATGGGAAACCAAATGATGGGAGGAGCACAAAGCTACTCAGGGCATCCATCATCACCATGGTCTAAGTCCGGGGCACCTAACTCTCTACCTTTTTTAGAAATGTTAGGTATTCCCGACTTATACAAACTGACAAACGACCCCATCTACCACAACTTACAATGGCTACCGATCTCGTATAAAATACCAACAGACATCCCAAAGTTCGATGGAGAACAAGGGGAGGATCCGGGCACCCATATCACCACCTACCATCTCTGGTGTGTTTCTAACTCTATGGTGGATGATAGTGTCCAGTTTCGTCTTTTTCCCCGCATCCTCACTGGAAATGCGACAAAATGATATAATGAGTTACCATGCATGTCATTAAATACCTTTCACACTTTAGCGATGGAGTTCCTAAAGTATTTTCAGTTACCTATCTGCTATGAGACTGGGATAGAGCTCCTTACTTCATTTCATCAAGATACCACCACCCACATCTCTGATCATATTCATGAATGGAGACATAGTAGGAGGTTAGTCAAAGCTCCCATCCCTGATTTTCTCTTAACGGGTTGGCTATAAGTCCTTACTCCCACAAATCGCTAGAGATGTCGCTCTAGGTGGTGCAGTCACAAAAGACCAATCCATACGTCATGCCCAACACTTAGATTTGATTTATTCACAGTCTAGCACTTTTTACGACATAATCCCCCATGCTCCTGGTAACCCCAATGCTTCCACCACTCAACACCCTAGAGTGCACGCTGACGGGATTGTCGGTGAAACCTCCATGGTCACTGTAAAACAACTTCGCAGTTCCATTGCCAAGCTGGAAGTGGACCCCTCTACCAAAGCAACTACTCTTCCTGCCACTGCGATAAACTCTGTGTAGTCTACACAAAAATCTAGCTACAAGAACAAGAAGAATAAGAACAAGACTGCTCCTTCTGAAGAGTAGTCATCCAAGCAGCCAACCCAAAATAGAAGGCTGTTGCCCCTACTGATGAGGAAAAGGATAAAGGCACCAGATATCCATGCAAAATCTATGCTAAAGACCACGTAACCTAGAAATGTCTGCGTCTTCAAGAATGCACAGATTACCTTGCCAAAAGGGATTCTTGTAAGGCACCTACTGTCCTTAGAAATCCTTTTCCTACTCAATAGCAACAAAATCTCATTGCCAACCAACCACAACCCATGCCAGGGGGCAACAATGGTTCACAAAATCCTTCAGCTAGTTAAGGACCTTCTACCGTTTACACATTTAAAATGGTAGAACTCGCCACAAGAGCCAAATCTTATGGAGCTCCTATCGCTACTACAATAGAACCATCCTCAGGTCTAAACCCATCGCCGCCCAATGATCTGCATATCAAAAGGCCAGTTGAGGACTTTGTAATTCGACCCCCCAAAGGGGCACTTCGACGCACAACACATAATACATCTGCACGTGCCGCCCAACATTACAACATCATAGAAGATTTGATGCAAGCACCATTGGCTATGTTGGTGCTCGAAGTATTACAAACATGCCCAACGCAACGGAAAGCTTCACTTTCAGCTATCAGAGGTATTGACCCTATGGATTCCATGCTTTCTATTTTCAACATGGACAAGTGTAAACATCCCCTTTCCCACTAGCTTGCATTTCAGGTGCATATCACTTCGAAAGGTAAAGGTATACACAGAATTGTCATCGATGAAGGTGCTTCAGCTTGCATCATGTTGACTTCATGTTGGCTCGCCCTGGGTTCCCCAACCCTATCCCCACTGTCGAACTACCTTAAAGCTTTTGATGACCACACCTTTATCCCAAAAGGATACCTAGCTAGGTTTCCCATCACTTTGGCTGGGAAAATAGTAACGGTGGACATAAAAGTCATGGACAAGAAGCTGGACTATAATCTATTGCTGGGTTGTAGTTGGACATATGCAATGACAGTCGTTATCCACTATCTTTCGTATCATCCTATTTCCATTGGATGGAAAGGTTATTGCAGTGGATCAGTTGTCTTTTTGCACCCCCGATTGTTCACCATTACCAAGTCACTTCGTACCCCTAGTAGGAGGTGGAACTGACAGTTATGTCAGTATAGGTACCACTCTACTGAAGGCTTCTTCCCTTATGGGTTTTTTTCCTCTTGAGCTACCCCAGGTTTCACAATCGGTCAACATGCTTTCATCAATTCCTCATGAACTGACCAATCCCCAGATCCTAACAGCTCCTTCAAACCTTGACACATTCGGAGACCAAATGCCACTATCACCAGTTGAATTGGCCTACCAAGGCATTCAATCTACATCCACATCTCTAGTCATGTTGGTTATCGCCGAGAGTACCACCGGCCTTCCCATAACCACTCCTCCTTTAGATCCATTCAATCAAGTCATACCTACAGACGAAGTCGTTCAAGAAATTATGAGTTTTGGAGAGCAACATTGGTAGGATTGGCACCATCGTGTCCTGATATCTAATTTGGACATGATGCCTCCTAAAATCCTATCCTCTGATTACCATAAATTGTTTCCTCTCCATTCCCAACTTTGGATGTAGAAGGAACATGGGCGAGACTTCCAAGTCATTACCCATAGATATTTCAGTCAAGACAGGCATTGTGGAAAACACCCTGATTCAAGCAAATTGCAGTCTTGACAAAATTATGAGCTCTGCCTGACTATATGAGGAATTCCACAATGAATTTGTTTGCTATCACAAGGAAATGCCCAACTTTAATCCATTGTTTGTCACACATGAGATCCAACTTTACGATGAAGCAAAAAAATGGGTGGCAAATCCCTTCCCTCGAAATAGCCATTGAACCCATGCCCGACCCTACTACCAAAGAATAACGCCTACTATACCTTAAATAGCTAGATAAAACCCGTCGAGATGTCGATTTGGCACTCGCTACTCACAAGGAGAAGGTACAATCCAAATTTGTGAAAGAAGTTAGGTTTTTGTCTTTCCAAGAGGGCAACTTCGCATCGCTCTATCATCCCAAAGATAACCTCTTGGAGGCATGCACACTTCGACCCATTTGGCTAGGTCCCTATGTCGTAATGAAAGTCCTCCCCACAGGGGCATATGAACTATAGGACTAGGAAGGAATCCCACTCAAGGAGCCCAGATATGGGCTCTATCTCAAAAAATATTGTGCCTAGTATTGCATTCGGCATGTGCTTTGTAATTTTATGTATTCATAAGTTTTGCTTACCTCTTTTGATGTGATTAGATTGTTTTGTTATTTAGTGGAGTACTTGTCTCATGCATTCTTCTCGCAATGTAGATGTCGTCGTTGCCATTAGCATACATAGGATATGCAGATGGTGCCAGTCTTCACACACGACACATTGCATCAGCGTCTTGGGTCATCTACACACTCGAGTCGAAACTATTTTTCTCCCAGGGTGTCTTTCTTGGTAGCACCACCAACAATATTTCCAAGTACATGTCCATCATTTCGTTTCTCACGGAAGCATCATCAAGGGGCATCTCCAATCTAGTGGTCAAGTTAGACTCCCAACTAGTCATTATGCAATTGACAAACCATTATCACGTTTGTAATCTAGCCTTGTTATGTAACTATCTAATGGTGCGACTCCTGGAATGTCGATTTGAAATAATCACATATGAGCATGTTCCTCGAGAATTAAATACAGTCGTTGATTCGTTACCTAACTATGTATTGGATTGGCATTTGTCTCATTATTTTATAGCAGTGTGCATGAGAAGTAAAACATTTACTAAAGTTCAAAATTTGTTACAAAAAACATTTAAAAACACGTTTGCACCACCAAAATACCAAAAATATCTGTATATATATATAATATATATATATATATATATATATATATATTATATATATATAGATCGAAATCTAGTTTTCTACATCAAAATATTCCAAAACTTGGATGATTTAAGTACAAAATGGCCAAAGTCCATCTACAAGCACTCATATGGCTACGCCAGAACACCTGCTAAAAATATCTTATTGCTCCAGAAAAGCTAAAACAGTTCTAGCTACCCTCCCAAGAGGAACCAAAAACCACTCAGGTACATGAACGGTGTGTCACTGCATATGATCAAGAATCTCCCTCATAGGAAGGGGGGGCACCCATAGGTAAACCCTCTAGTTTCCTCAGAACCTCATGGAGACTATCGGCATTGCCCCCTCCAGCAAGTAGTTGGCCACCTCGTCGCACATGGCGAGGTTCGCCTGCAGGTCAAACTAGCGCCACATCTGTGTTAAGCATAAAAATTTCATGTCAATTCTTATTTCACCTTTAAAAAACATTACATATACATTCAAACACACAAAAATACTTAAGTATTGTCACAATTTGGCCACGGAGCCACTGGAAGAAGTCTTCATCAAAAAATTTCCAGAGAAGTCCTCCTCCAGTGCGAGGATCGAGTGATGACCAGTGACCTTGCCTTGGCTCCCTCGAATCAAGGGGACCTAAGCTCACCCATGGGCGCATGACAGGTACCCTCTCAAGGAAAAATGAGACTATGATAGTACCATACCCAAAACTGTGTTGGGTATGGCTCTTGCATGCTGTCAATTCTACCTTCAACTGGCAAAGCACTGCTTCACACCAATTGAAGATCTATGGCTAGACACAGTCAACCACAAGCAATAGTTTTGTCTTTGTCGCTACATGGGGAATTTTTGACCCTGCCAACCGCATAATAAACCATAAAACTTCACTCATAGACTGAGATCGAATCCTCTCTATAGGGACTCTGTTGCTCACTAGTCCACTCTCAGGGATGCAATAGATTTGTACCAGCTCTGAGGTAGATCTTGGATCTAACCTATCACTGGTGAGGTTTGCTTGTGCCCCACGGCACGACAAACCAGTGAAAAAAGTAAATGTCATATCGGTCAATCGCCAACACCTAATCTCCAACCCTAAACACTTGCTTGTGTTCATCCCAGTGTTGGATGATCCATCTCAATAAATCCTCCCGTCCTTTCATTAGCTCTAGCTTTGCATACTTCAATAAACCACAGCGGCACAATGCAAGTATGCATGCTGGATCATTTCGCATCAACAATTCCTCATTGTCATGGGCCTGTTCTCTCCATATGTGAGTCATTTCAGCCTGAAACCTGCACAAAATAACCCTACAAACAGTTAAAATGGGGCAAAATCACTTAAGGAATCCATGCAATAGGGTTTTCGTTGTGCCCTATAGTCGTAATGCTACCCCCAGTGCTGCACAAGGAGGATTAACGCCCTCCAGTGGCTCATAAAGAGCGTTTAACGCTCCCTACTAGCCATCTAGAGGGCGTTAGTGCACAAATAAGGCTTTACAACACCTCAGATCTACAAAATTCCACCCATAAAATTGTTAAGAAAGGTTGAGTAAGGCATAGAGAAAGGTTTTAGTTCTCACCTAGGACTTATGGCATGTCGAATGGTTGCCCGGATCTCCTGCAATGGTCCACGGAAAATTTGCTCCTCTTTAGCTCCAGCAAGCTCTCACAGACTTCAAAATAGTGAAAATGATGCATGTGAAAGCTCAAAGCATCTCCTTATATAAATTTGAGAGACATGATTTTTTGAAAATCATTAAAGAGGAAGTAGTCCATTCTCCATGATTTTTTATCATGCATGAACGTAGATAATAGGAATTGTTGTTTTTTTATAACTTTTTATTGCTTTTGATGAAAGTACTTTCAGGAATGAAAAGCAGTAAAAGCTGCATGTAATTCTCAATAGAGAACTTTTAGGGATATTTTATTGCTCTTTAAAAAATATAAAAATCTCTGAGTTTTCATCGTTGCACTCATTAAATATGTACAGCGATGGTCAGAGCACTTTTTGTGATATTTTATTGCTCTTTAAACATTATAAACATCTCCGAGTTTTCATTGTTACGCTCATTAAATACATACAACAATGCTCTGAGCAACTCTTTTTTGATCTTTTTCTAGCTCATAAGCTGAAAAAGACCAGAGGAGAATTCCTTTTAGGTGCTTTTTTCTCTCTCTTTAAAACTGATAAAATCCTGAGCTATGTCTTTCAGCTCGTTAAACTTGATGAATATGACCCAAGCATTCTTTTAGGTAGTTTTCTTGCTCATTAAAACTAAAAAATCCTAAGTTTTTGTTACCGGGCTCGTTAAAAATAGACAGCAGCAGCAAGAGCACTTTCTTTTTTGGGGCAGTTTTTCGCTCTTAAATCGAAAAATCCCCGAGTTTTTCCCCTCCTTCAAGCTCGTAAAACTATGAAGAAGGGATGAGCCATTATTTTCCCTCTTTTTCTCGCTCATTAAACTGAAAAATATACCGTGAGTTTTCTTCATCTAACTCATTAAAAATTTTGATGAAGGTATTGATTTTGTCATCGTGTGACTCATTAAAAATTCACGACAAAAAATGAGTTTAGTCTGATGCCTCGTACTCATAACAAAATGAGGTCGACATCTATTGAAAATAGGTTTCTCTTTATCTGGGTTCAATAGATTAAAAGAGAGAAAAGTAACTGATCCAGGTATACTATTCACCTTTTGTTGCACCCGGTTAACAAATATGACAAAGGGACCACCATGGAGTCTCTCTTTACGATATTTTCAGGCTCTCTAAATATGAAAATACCACTGAGTTGTCTAGTCTGGACTCTTTAGATTACACAGAAAACATATAGAGTCGTTCTTTTTACAATACTTTTCAGACTCTTAAAACATGAAAAAATCGATGAGTTCGCCTGTCTGGACTCATTAAACTAATCAGATAGGGAAAAGAGTTGTTCTTTTTGCGATCCTTTTTAGACTCTTTAAACATGAAAAGATCAATGAGTTTACCCGTCTAGACTCATTAAATTAATCATACGGGGAAAGTGGTCAATACAACTTTATTCCATATTTGAAAGCATGATTTGGCAGCAATCGTTCCCTTCAATATAGCACTCCCTTAGATAAAACTTCATTTTGATGGCCTCTCAATATGAACCCTACCAACCTATGAGTTTTTAGCCTATATACCTTGATGTAATTGCATCTCCGTATCCTAAACACTCTGTAGTGTTCATGAGTCTATTGTTGTCTGGTTAAAACCGTTGTCATGCCTTCTATTGTTCAAGGGTTACCATTTGTTTCCTCTATCAACCAATCATACATATCCTTTCATCATGCCCTCCGTTGTTTAGACCTAAATGCTCAAAAGATTCCTCAAAAAGCAAAATCATTCTTGTCTGGTTTCGTGTCAACTAATGTAGGACACATCATTGCCTACCTTTCGACAGGTTTCTTCCTATTGACTTCAACACTCTATCTAGGAAGATAACCCAGAAACACATTCAGTGCCTTGGTACTTGCAGAAATTAATGGTAGGTTACCTTGTGTTTGATCAGGGGTTTTCATTATTGGCTCCTAGTTAAGCGATTCTACGAGTGTTCGATGACAAAGAAATCTTTCACACTCGCTAGTTCGCATTGTGCATCTTGGAGACAATCACCATTATCGGTGGCCTTCCTCGCATCTATTAACGATCTCCATTATTGACCGATAATAAGATGATTTCATGTGTGTTCAACGTCAACACATCTCATCACATGTACCAATCTATGTTGTTCAGTGAAGCGGAAATCAAGACCTTGGGAACAGGCTTGCATCATTCAGCCTTGTTTGCTCTCCCAAGCTGCAGATATTGTTCTTTGGAGACAACTATTTCAAGAACATCTATTATGACACTGGATCTACTTTGTGCTTATCGGCAGCTAGCATTGTTATATCTCAGAAAAGAAAATTACTCTGACATAGCTATTGAGCATGGGAATGCCCAAATCAAGACATGATTTTAGTAGTTTATATATATGTATGTTGTTGTATCAGGTTTTTCCTTGCCACCCGAAATTCTCTCCCTACAAAATTTTGACAGAAAATTACAGTTTTAGTAATGTATTTCGGCCATCATCTCTGCCTCTGATCTCACACTTTAGGGGGCATCTGTTATAGGACAAAATTACCTCCACATCAATTCAGAGGTGAAAGATAGCATGACTGAAGCAAAGACTACAATTGCATGCCTTGGTTCCACACTAACGCTCCCTACACACTCCTAACCTAATTTATAAAGCTTGTTACCAAGCATAGAGGAGCATTAGTCACCCTGCTAACTCAAGTTGTTAGACCAGGGGGAACATTAGTGAAACTAAGAGAAGTTTAGTGGGTCAAGCTAACGAATCTGCTCACAAATATTTAGATATTTATCCCTAAATTTGCTCAAGAAAAGTAAGGAAACTCCAAAAATTGAATTATTTGGGGAAATTCCAATCTGAGAATGAAGGAAAATGGGAAAAAGCTTGAAACCAGGGTAGGTTCATGGCTTTTTCCCTAGTGAACTCTAGGAGGAGCTTGGCAGCCCTAATTAGATTGTTACATAAGCAGCGAGAGGGCCATTGTGAAAGGGGTCAGAGCATTTGAAAGGATAGCCCATTAAGCTGTTGTGAATTGTCATATACTTGAAGAAGTGAGTTGAAAAGAGAGAGAGAGAGACAGAGAGAGAGAGAGAGAGAGAGAGAGAGAGAGAGAGGAAGAAGGGGCAAGGGAAGGCTGATACAATGGATGGTTGTAATCACTCTTCCATTATAAATACAAAAATGTAGTTGTGTTCCCTACTCCATAGTGTCAGTAACATTGTTCATTGAGTTGTTCATTTCGATACTTGTCGAGTTGAGTAGTTTAAGTTGTATACAAGTAAATGTTCATTGTGCATTCTTATATTACTTTTCTATATTGTATGTTCTAATTATGTTTGCCTTTCCTTTGTGTAGGAATTCTCTTGGAGCTGACTTTGCAGGAATTTTTCTTGGCTGCATTGAGATCTCCAAACAAATCTAGAAGGAGATTTGAGGTAAACACTCTTTCCATACTTTGTTAAGTTATATTTGATATATGAACATGTGTATAACTTGGTAACTTCTGCAGATAATCTTACAGTTTGTCGAAGGTCCTGGGAAGGCTTTTGAGGGTAGTTTTCATTCTCCATACACTGTGCATTTTACCCCATAACAGGGTGCAGTGTGCACGGCCTATGCTAAGAAGCTAGTGGCAGCGTGGTATAGAGTCTATGTAGTGGACACCATCTCAAAGGAAGCACAAACAAAATGATGGGAGGCCGATACACAAAATCCCGTTGAATATGCTTTTGTTACACAAGAACCAACAACCAAGATGGTGCAGTCCACAAAAGGTAATTTGGTAGCTGATACACAGGAACCCTTGGTTGACACTTCTGTTACACCATAACCTACAGTGTCAACCAAGGGAAAGAAGAAGAAGCTAATATCCATGAACCGGTGGTTGAAACTTCTGTTACGCAAGAGCCACCAGTGGAGATAGAAGATTACCAAGCAAAAAAAGATGCACAAGAAATTGTGGATGAAACTGTTGTTACACAAGAACTAGAAGTGGAAATGGAAGTTGATCAGGGAGAGAAAGAAACTGTTACACAAAAAGCCATTGATCACGTTGTTGTTACACAAGAACCAATAGCTGAAATGGAGCAGTTTCACCCTCAGAAGGTTGTTACACTCTAGATTGTTAGTGCATGTGGGAGAACATAGGGTCCTCACGAAGGATGATGTTCTGAAAGAATGTTTTTATTACCAGAGCTACAAAAATGGAAGCAGCAGGCACTCTCTACAAGAGGGGGTGATCTTGCTCAAGGCACACAAAAGGATGATTGTTTCACTCAGGGGGAAATGCTTAAAGGAAGAGTGGGAGAGAGAATGGGAAGCACAGAGACATAAGGAAGCCATCAAGAAAAAGGATGAACAACTATAGTTGTTACAACGGTAGGTCCTGGATCTAATAGATCACATGAAATAGCTCTGTGATCTTCCCTTGAATCTGCTAGCATGCAGGTGGCCTTCCCCATTGTACCCAGTGTTCCTCTAGGAAAGTTATTATTTATTTAAGTTAAAAGCAGTCTTTGAGAAAAGACCTTATTTGAGTTATTCTACCCAAAATTTTCTTGAAATTTTTCGCACTTGAAATTTTGATGAATAGAGCTTGCTTTGCAAGCTATTTTTGCATAACATAATGAGTGATTATGTCAGCACAAAAATAGTGGCAATTTTCTTCTCCTGTATGAGAGATTTACAGTTGTGGGCTTTTCTTTTGTTTATGAGAAACCAAATCGAATGGCATGTGGCCATGAAATCAACAGAAACTATTGAAGAAAGTGCAGTGTTATGGGTCAAAGGAGAACCAGGGATGGTTTATGAACTGAGGTGTGAGTTTAAGTTGTTCCTGAGCACCCCAGGGGTCGGGGAATAGTTAGTCACCTATAGGAAGAGGATTGCGAGGATTTGCCTCAATTTGCATCCACAGATGAAAATTTGAGCGCTAGCAAGGTTCCTTAAGCACACCGAGGCCTATACATTGAGTTGCAAGAAGGAGATCCTTTTGAATACAGAAATTTTGTGGCTACTGTTACACAGGTGCCTGAATATGCTTGGGTAGTACATATATTGGGGGCATTCTGGATCAAACTCAGATTTAAATTTCCTTTGATTTGGTTACTAGTAAAAGAATATCAGTCAGACTACCACCTATGTGACTATGAAGAAGAATCCTTGCCACGAAAATTGATGGCTACTCATGGGTACAAAGCTCCGAGTGAAGATGTTGTTGGTTCCTATAGTTTTATAAACTTGTATCGGGGGTATAGCAGGAGAAGTTGAGGTTCTACATGGGGACATGCAGTTGCTTCAGTTGGGGTGAGATTTTGGGTGTGACTTTTATACCTATGTTTTACACATTTTCTCCCTAGTATTGATCCTCTTTTCCTTCAAGCCCATCAAACTTCACACGTTAATCACCCTTTTTCTCATTTATACAACCTATTCCACTATCATGTTATTTTGCCATGTTTTTCTGAATATTGCGATACTTTATTCTTTTTTGTGGCTAACGAGGGTGAGTAGTGGAGGAGTATTTTGGAAGCTCTTCTCTTTTTTAGGTGTTGCTTGCGGGGACAAGTTTACGGAGTGAACGTGTCGTGTTGATTGGTTTCAGAGTAGGGTAGATTATATTGTTTTTACAGGTTGCTGTTACACACTGTATGTTGTTACAATTTGTTGTTACACCACGTGCTGATAAAGAAGATCGTTGTTACACCAAGGTGTTGTCTCCTAGTGATTTCTATTACATCACAAACTGCTATTCAACTACAAGATGTTATTTCACCGTAGTTGGAAAATTCATAGGTATTATTCCACACAACGGCTGTCAGGTGTTATGAATTTATTTAGAAGCAACAGACCCAAGTGGTTGCAATCTTAACCAATGTATCTGAGAATTATTTGTATTTAGAAATAGGTTATAACTACCACTAATTTAAGATTAGCATGAGAATCGTGAGATTCTCATGACTCACCTATTCCTTATTTTGGGCATGTAGTAATTATAAAAGAAAATCGATTTCTCATGTACAAGGACGACATATAGAAAATCACTATTACTCTGATCTTGTACCTTTGAATTATTTTTAATATTAAAGTCACTATGGTGATGTTGTTACTACTCTTCATATGATTCGTTAACTAATCTTCTGTTATTCCTGCGCGCTTGCTAGGGAGGAAGGGCCCTCCTCTTTAACAGGGACTACAGTGGTAGAAGTAGCTGTATATTATTGTTTCTTTTATTGTCATATGGGTTTATTATGTTGATGTATAAATTTTGAAATACATCCACTTCCATTCTAGATTATATTATGATGTTACAATAGTTTGATTAAACATAAGGATAGTGACCAGCTGGTGTAATCATTAGCTTATCATGTGGCACGTCGTTGCTCTGGTAATTGTGAAGTGTGATTTCAATTATGTGGAGTGTTTTAATTTCTACATGAATGATTTAATTTCTACAATTGATTCAGTGACATATTTTATTGTTTCTTTCTATTTTTCGTTCTTGGTTGTAGTGTATCGGCACAGAGAGTGTGAAATCCATTGAAACAACAAGACTTACCCAGGGTTGACAATTAAATTTTGCAGTCTCAGTCAATTAGGATTGGTTAAAACAAAACTACAACGTGCATAGTTAAAACTGAAACAAAATACTTGTACTTATCCTTCAATTGGTTCTTCTCTTCTTCCTTTGTTCTTTTTGTACACACACCAGATCAGTTTCGACACCCGATAAGCATCGAATGCCTTTTCTTCTCTTTAATCATGTACACATACTCATAGTGTACACCACATTCATACAACCACACAAGGCATACAACACCACAAAATACATGCACCCACACCTGACATACAACACATACACCTACACCCGTTGTACAACAAAACACATACAACTACACCCGGTGTAAAACACAAGGCATACACCTACACCCGGTGTAAACCACAATTCATACACATACACCATGTGTACGCCACAACACATACACCTACACCCGGTGTACAACACAACATATACACTTACACCTAGTGTACAACACAACACAACACATACACCTACACCCTGTGTACAACACAACACATACACCTACACCATGTGTACAATACAAAACATACACATGTCACGATACTACAACTACACACTACAGATACACAATACCACATGTACACAATAGAAAATGTACGAAATGTGTGAAATACCACATGTATACAACACACCATGTACGACATGCACACAATACCACATGTACAACAGTACCACATGTACACTACACCACCTTCATAACACGTACACAAATCCACATGTACATGGCACCACCTAAAAAATGTGTACACAACACCATATGTACACAACAACACTTGCACAACGTGTACATAAGGTCACATGTACACAACACCCTTGCATAATATGTACACAATGCCACATGTACATAACACCATGTGCACAATGTGTACACAACATCACATGTACACAACACCACTATCACAACGTGTACACAACACCGCATGTACATAGAACCACCTCCGTAGTGTGTACACAACACCACATGCACATAACACCACATTGAAAACATATACAAAACACCATATGCACACAACGCCATATCTACAACATGTACATAGCACCACATGTACAGCATGCAGACAACACCATATATACACAAGACTATATGTAGAATGTGTACACTACACCTCATGGACACAACACTTCATATAAATCATGTACACAACACCATATATACATGTAACTACATAGAAAACATGTACACAACACCATTTGTACATAACACTGCATATAGAACATGCACACAACACCATATATGCACAACACGACATATGCAACATCCACATAACACCATATATACACAACACCATATGTACATCATGTACATCATACCTCATGTACAACATATACACAATAACAGTGCTGCACATTCGAAGACAACACTGACCCTACTAGACAACTTTACTTCTATTGCCTTTCCACTTTCCATGCTTGTCCTAGCATGCCACATATCACACTGCTTTCAGTCCATAACATAAACATAGTCATAATATAAACAAATAATATTAATTCAAATCCACATTATACTGACCTCACATATCTATCAGTACTACTCTTCCCCCTCAATTCCTCATAATACCATGAACCTCTTCATGCCATTCACATGCCTAAGCAATCATTCCTACACAAGAACAATCCCTAACAACCATGTCAGACAAAGACATATTTACATACATATATACATCTAAAAACTAGTATAAAACGATCATGATCCTAACAACCCTGTCAAACAATGAAATACATACATACATACATACATACATACATACATACATATATACATACATACATACATATATA
>APFE030821990.1:132602-176421 GCA_000404065.3 Pinus taeda
ATGCATGAAATCATCAACATAATCGTAACCACAACATAATTACTAGATGTCATAAGGTCAAGGTTAAGAGAGCCCCCATTATCCATGCACAACATGCACAACATTGAGAACAACATTTCCCAACATGGCCAAGGCATTTGACACCTCAAGTCCATTTAATTTACCTTTCCTATTACCTTTCTCATAATTTTCCTACCACTTTCCATTTACCCCAACGGACCCAACCAATCTAACTGGCTATCATATTCTTACTTTCAGTTTCCATTTACTCATGCACCAAGCTTCATTTGTCTCTTACATTACCTTTTGGGTTCCACACAGCTCTCCCTAAGCTCCATTAACTTTCCTCTTTCCCAAACCAATTCCCAATACCATCAAAACATAAAAGGAAAGAACCAAAAACAACCAAGAAGAAAACCATGAAAAACCAATATAAATACGACACCACAAATAAAGTGGCATGACCATACACTGGATATAAGAAAAAATGAAAATTGAGTGCAAACAAATCATAAAGCACTGAAATCACAAAATTAGTAACAAACACCATGACTCAATCCCCATGGTTCCTAATTCTTGCAAGGGAAGGTTCAACCCAAACCTTCTTAAATATTTTATGGCAGTCTCTTTTCCATGAAATTCATTGCATCATATTGCCATACACACACAACTATCAGTGCATAAATAAACATAGAGATATATTGATTACCTTACCTTATTGTGCCCATCATGTTGACCTATAAATGAACATGTACATATATCATCTTTGCAGGGACTCCAATTCCTTAATGAAATTGGCCATAATTGAGAACCAGTTGTTATACCTATCAAATACATGTTTAGGAATATAGAACATATCTACATAATGTCATAAAAAATCAATATTGAAAATACTTCATGTACTTATTCAAGCACTCATTCATTTGGAATTATGGTTTCTAATCATAGACAAAGGAGTTATCACCCAATTCATTTATTTTACCTTTCTCCTTGTTGCAATAGAGGATTACTATGTATTATCGCATCACCAAACTATTCATTTGATAAACAAATCAATTGTTACCTTGTCATGCTAATACCAAGAATGTTACCCTGCAATTGTTCACACATATCAGTCACACATTACAAAGATCAAGACATCATGTCTATTAATTTGAAATAAATCTTTACCAATACTAATATTCATGCCATAATAAACTCATAATAATTAATCATAATACTACAACTAGAACCCACTTACAGTCAAGTGCATATCCATTTTCTTAGCACATATTGTGTTAGTACAATCATCTTAAAACAAAAACTTTACTTCATGCAATATTATAGACACACAATCATATCCTGAAATTAATCAAACATTCAAACAACCTTTAAACATACCATGTTATCTAAATGAAATAGATGACTTAATCAAACTCTTACCAAAATGTATCTCACGGTAGGTTAACACATCTACACAAATCAGTCCAAATTAGCACTAAACAATATAAAAAATATATCAACTCATACCTAAATATCATAACCATGACCATATTCACAGGACAATATAGATTAGAAAAATACATAATAACATCATGATATTAAATGTGATGACCATAATCATCATGCATGTGACCACAATTCATATAGTAATAGGTTAACTACCAAGTACGACTAACTGATGCATGTGTATATGACCATACTGATTAACTAGCATCTATCATGCATGTAACCACAACAAAAATAGAATGATATGCATGTACATAATCATAATGCATATAAAAACCATTAACCAACATAACTGCATGACCAACATATAAACCCACATGATGATCTTCTCTTACCCTGAGATCCAGTGTTGCAACCTTTCTCTGATCATAACATACCAACATCAGAACATACCAACAATATCATTAACTACATAATGACCACCACAATTCATGCACAAAAAGCACATATACAACTAACATGCATGGATGAAAAACACTTTTTTCCCATCCAGTCAAAGTATTGAACCATGCTTTCATACCACCTTGTAACGCGACCCCCCCTGCCCCCCCACATTTACCTACATTCACTAGCCAACCAGGGTAAACATGAGGGGAGGAGATACTATGACATGACCTGACCTCCTAGATACAATTAAGAAAGGGGGCCTGACAACTAGAAACTTTACTAACTTTCCTCAGGAGCTACAAGATACCCAAAGGCTAAATAACCACTCCAGGTGCCAATAACTTGAGCTAGACTACTTTTTCACTGACCTTGGCTACCAGTCGCATGCATAAGCCTACATCCATGCAAATATAGGCCTCCAATTACATGCATAATCCCACAAGCTATCTATTGTGGTCCCAATTTCTCAGTTATAAGCCTACAACGATGAGATCTATGCCACTTTTTTAGGGCTAGACTCTATATCACTGCCTAGAACTTGATGAGACTTTCCAAAACAATAAATGACACAAGGAACTAACCTGACCTAACCATGACAATCATTTCATCAAACACATTGTGAACATTTAATCTACCGTTCATGAATGCATATCTGAAAATAGGGGTTTATACTTATCCGAGAATCATCAAGAAGGTTTAGTGCCCTATCATAATAGTTGCAATAACATTTATTATACCATACATGCATTAACCAATCAAGACACATCAAGGTTCATAGCCAATATACATCATATAACCAACATATAACCAGTAAATGAAGAACATATATACCATGATAAAACAACCATCAATGCCACATAATAACAAGTGCCATTACTCATGGAAACACAAGCGGAAAAGATATCCTATTAACTTACATAAAATCAAACCAAGTTAGAGACTTCCACATACCACTTGACCATAGATTGGGCTGAACCAAATAATTCTTTTTTTCAATCACCCCATGCCATATTCCAAGCATGAATGTGGGACTCACAACAAAACAACTAGGACTTCCTCAAGCTTTATCACAATCTCACCAAAACTAGTCAAGGGACTCCTAGGCCCGAAAAAAGCACCTACATGACCAAGATTTTTCACATTCCCACCAAAACCAGTCAATGGATCATTAGGCCCAAAACAATAACATACACTACTAGTCTTTACCGTAACCCAACTAACACCAATCAAGTTAGTCCTACAACAAAATAAGCTTGGATGCCTCTATATTTTTTCACCAACACCTTGAGGAATTTTCCTGTCTCCACCTTTAGGATTTACCACAATCTTGCCAAAACTAGTCAAGGGATTCCTAGGCCCTTGGGAATTTTCTTGTGATAACATAAACTAGTTTCAAAACCATCTAGCAATCTAAAGCTCAACCAAATTAAAGAACTCCATCACACCATGGATACCTAGAAATGGCAAGGCAAGGATGAAATCGCTATTATACCTGGAAAAACCCATGACAATGACAAAAATGGAACCAAATACACAAATGCATGTACCATGCATGCCAAAACTAGTAAGTAAATCATACATGGAATTCGATACCTACAAGTAATCCTATTATAGCTGCTTGATCCAACTTTTCCTTACGTGATCTTTGTTTCCCTTTAATTTTTTTTCCTTCGTTTGCCTTCGTTTATCTAATGCTAGAGTGCTACAATAATTCTCTAAGTGTGAAACAACATGAGATAGAGAGAATATAGAGAGAGCTCCAAGCTAAAACTAACAAAACACTTAACTGACAAAATTCATGAACTAATCTTCGAAATCATTTTTATCATTGAGGCCTTTATTTTCTTCAATTTCCACTATTTTTCCTTCAATTTCATCCTCATGCAAACATGTGACCGTTCATCTCCCATTTCTCCTATTTTCCTTTATTTTTCATAAATAAAATACCGAGTAATGCCTCTTTGCCTTTAGAAATCCTTTGCCAATGCCTTTGCCAATTTCCCCTTAGCCATAATAAACCAAATGAACACCCACTAGGATGTTTTTCCCAACATTCAACTTGGAATACATGTCCCATGACCTTGGTCTTATTTTTTCCTTTATTAATTTTATTACATGAAATTTTAACTTGGGTTTTTTACATCGCTATTCACAGTTCAACAACTTATTAAATTCATTTTCGCATTCATACAAAAACTTGTAGATATAGGAAGTTACATCCATAATGTATTCATAAATTTCTAGTACATAAAATCTACAGTAAGTAAGAAATTTACTCTAACAATTTATATGCACAATAGCTACAGTCATTGAGGCATTTTGACAAACACTTTGCAAATTGCAATTTGTAACCATTGAGGTCTTTTGACAAACACTTTGGATGTATGTAATCTACAACCATTGAGGCATTTGTCAAACACTTGGAAGCCATAATCTCTTAAGGTAATTTTGACATGAATCTAAGATTCTTCCTCAACCTATATAGCACATAAAATTGATAATTTAATTATTCAAATGTCAAAATATTAAAACATGGACTAAATCATCATATTCTTTCACCAAAAACTCGAAAAAGATACACATAATTGGCATTCGTAATCTGAAAAATCACCCAAATTTATGGTTTCAACTCTAAAAAGTGTTTTTCTTGATTCAAATCAGGGGTTATAGGTCCTAATGGTATTAATACCCCCTGATGTTATCCTGAATCATTATGAAAACACCTAGAGATGCAAATTTTATAATCTAGCAAATATTTTGACCCCTAGAATTTAATTTACAAATTTTGTCAAACATATGGCATGCAATCTTCGATATACAACCATACATAAAAAATAACAACATATAATTAAGCTAATTACTTATGCATTGTCTAAAATATTTTCTAAACCATCTCATCCATTCTAAGTGAATTGAAGGGTTTGAGATTCATCAATCATTATGTTCATTCAATCATTCCTACAAACACATGGCAAGCATCATGAGCTATTTTAATACATATAAAGGAACACCAAAAAATAGGATTTAACCAGTGATGATTCTTTTAAAGAATTATGTATCCTTACTTGTTATTTACATTTGCAAGGATTGCAAGCACGGAGCAACTAAATATTACCTCAATTATTTTCTTTGAAACTCTTGGCTTCCATTATTTTTTGCATTTTTATTTTTAAGGATGACTAATGAATCCTCTAGGTATATTTTGGTTATGCATCCATTTCCCACTTCTCTAGTAGTTTGCAAGTTAACACTTATTCATGCATAATAATCAAAAATAAAAATCATAGCATTGCCCATTTACGGATTTTGCCAAACACTTAGCAAGATATCTTGAAACCCTTTCTAAAACATGCCTCTAATTACCTATTTCAATTAAAATGAAACAAAACCGCAACTCATGAAACTCTTACGCAAGCCCCTTTGAAATTCTTTATTGCAATTTCCTTCATCAATATTTGGCTTGGCTTTCTCAAATGCTATAATACCAAGGTTAGTACCATAAACTACACCAATAATATTTCTAATATTTAGATCTAAACATCCATACATATAGACCTCTCTTAATATTGATTTTCAAATAGCCAATAAGATTCTATATAATATAAGATTAAACCAAAATTATATTCTTACAACAATTTAAATTTCTACTTTTTCTTTTATGTTAATGTTATACTACAATTTTAGGACAATTAAAATTATACATGGTGATATATTCAACTCCATTCATTGAGAATATGATCCATCTCTCATTCCTTAACCAACTCATTTGAACCATCTAGTTTTCTACCCAACCATAATATCCAAGGAGATCTTCTCACCCTCGAACCACGGATTTGTAAGAGCTCACAAGCAGTACCAAAATATAGTAGTAGAGATACATACAATGCAAGCTAAGGAAAATAAGTTTCACTTCCTCTCGATACTAGTCATGGTAAACTCCATTGGCTAAAGCTACTTAGTAATTTAGAATATCATTTGGCTACTCTCCAAGTCTCTCCCTCTCACAATATTCCTTAAATCTCTCCAACTCTTGGTATCACAATGCACCTCACCTACGCAAGTGAGAAGACATGGGACACATATATAGGAGGAGAAACAAATTCCTATCATAAACAAGGAGTCATATTCATGCCTTGAGAAGGAGTAACATATTCCATTTATAGGAGTGTAACTCAAGCCATTAAGGAGAGGTAAGGAGAGTGTAACATATTCATTAAGGAGAGCGTAAGAGGAATATTTTATGGAGGAGAGAGGTGTGAAGTGACCTGTAATTCCATTTAATAATATCATAGTCTCATAAAGGATAATAATAATAATAATAATAATAATAATATTTATGATTTTGATGATTAAGTCAATATTGAATTATTATGATTGATTATAGATACATTAAGTGATTTTCCTTCGGCTATACCTGATTACTAATTGATGCAAGGTGATTTACTATTTTTCGAAAGTCATACTTGAGATGGTACACATGACTTTCTATTTTTAGAAAGTCACTCTAGAATTGTCAGAAATGAGATTTTATTAAGGATATTCATTCCTAAGCTTCCCATGAGTGGTATTTTTCTTCCAGAGAAAAGGGATTCCACAACTCTATTGCATGAATATTTGTGCCTTAGTAGATTGAGGAGTCAATGCCCTAATCTACTCCAAATATCCAAGATTCCACACCTTCATGTTTTTAAATATGCAAGACTCCATGCACTAAACCTTTTATTATAAATCCAACACTCCATGTCTTTATATTTCATGTATTTATGTCTCTGCACCCTAATTTCCATGGATTCTCATCTACTCTACTTCGAAACTTCATATGTCACCTTAAGGTACTGATTGTGAGATCATACCCATCTGATGGTTCATTGCTAAGGTCTAGTTCCAATACCAAGAATTATGCATGACTTCCATAATCATTTATAATTTAAACATCCTTGTTTGAAAATAACCACCTCTCTTGCCACATCCTTCTTAGTACATCATTAAGCATATATAATTATAAAAATCATGTATAATGACTCCACAATAATTTATAATTTGAGCATCCTTTTTTGAAAATAACCAGGTCCCCTGCCACATACTACTTAGTACAAGATTAATATTATATAATCATACAAATCATGTATCATCCATAAATAAAAATTAACCATATGTTCCACATAACAATGATCATCCATGGATCTATGTGTCTCAATCTCGGATTACCGTTCATGTCATACACCTATGTCCAAACTAGGATGCCAAAAGAGAAAAAATCGATACCAAAATAATTCTTACCAAAATCAATATTTATCATAAGAATCTAGCAACTGTGTGACCCTAACCAAGCCTATAGCATACAATCATATATATAAGTCTAACATGCATAATCTATGACTACATCAAAATCACCCTCTCCAATTGTCATAAAAGCTATTTCACCAAGAAGGGACACTACATTTAGACCTACACATGACAAAGATACAAGCCATGACCCTAATATTATAACCATCAATCTTAAAAGAGCCCTTTCATAACCTTAAATATGACCTTTGTAATATTTTATTGTGATCAAGAAAACATATTTCTAAAGCTTAGAAGGTTTTTTTACATTATGGAAAACACTTAGTCTTTGTAGGAGAGGATAATATTTTTTTTGGAAATTTTCTTCTAAGGAAGACTTAGATACTTTGTATATTACATAAGGTAAAGCTTCACATCGCATATTGTGGATCAAATGAAGAAAAATTTATTGCAATAAAGGGAAGGGTAGGAGAGGCTAAGGGAAGTACTTAATGAATCTTCCTTCTTCGAGCCAAAATAAAGTCAAATGTGGTGCGATGTATTGAACTAAAATTATCTTTTTGTGATATGCCACACCTAAAATGAACAACATGGAACAAAAATTAAACTATGGAGGATTAATGTAGAGAATAAAAAAGGAAGGAGGAGGAGAAGAAGAATGAAGAAAAGAAAAGGAAGAAGGAGAAGTAGGAAGAAAGGAAATCATGTGAATGAAACATTTACATGATGTAATCTATAGCACCATAAAAATGTCTATGATGTCGTAGGAAATGAGACTTTCTTGTAGTGTGATAAAGGTAATGAGCCTCCTCCCTGCATGAAAAAAAACAATCTTGGAAGAAATAAGGGGACAAACCCTTCCTTTATCACATCAAGGAAAATTTCTCTAATGTAATAAGCCTTGTTGTGAGGAATTTTTATTTAGGTGGGACACATTGCACTAAATAAAATGTTCGAGAATGTAATACGTTGTGGTGAGCAAGGTTTTTAGGGATGTGATGCCACGCCATCTACATAATTTGGTTCAATATAAGCAGTATGAAATAATCGAATGTAGAAGGACAAGAACTTTAGAAAGAAAAAACTTATTGTTGAAAGCTTGGAATTAAGCAAGAGTATAGCCATTGGAAATATATTTATGAGTAGAAAGTATTCATGTGCCTAGAAGGAGATTTACAATTGTATTAAGAAAGGTAATTAAAAGGAAAAATTTTACTACACACCTTCCTAATAGAGTTTATGGGTTTGGTTATATGACAAATGGTATTAGAGCTATGATTAAAACATTGTACTATCACTAGTCAATCAAAATTTTGTTGAAGAAAAGGAGCTTTTTGATATTAGTAAAAAGGATTAGAAAGAAGTTAAATTCTATAAATAATTTAGAATAACAAGTTAATTTTTTTCCCCACAAAAAGAGAGAATGAAGTGAAGACTTCGAGTAGCTTGTGCCCAATAGATTTTTCATCAAGGAAGGTTCATCAGACCTCCATGAAGTTGAATAAAATGAAAGGAAATATGTTGAATACCCCTCCCCTCCACTCCCCCTCTTGAAGTGGAATAGAATGAAAGGAGAGATGTTGAAACTTCGTTGGATATGGTAGAAACATGAGAAGTCTAAAATTATGACTTCAATGTTGCAAAGTAGACAATGAAAATCTAATCCAAGGTTGATAAAAATAAAATGATCTAAATGTTTCTCTACTACACATTTTATCTAAAATTTATAATAGAAAAAATTACATCAAGGGCCAATCATGAGAAATGTAGGAAAGGGTTCTCCTAAGACACAGTTCCATCATGATAAGTTTTTACATGATGTGAAGAGACATTGAAAAATTACCATAATAAAGATGCAACTAATTTCGATGAATAATATAGTAAAAACACAAAGCTTACTTCTCGTATACATAAGAGGAAGGAGAATTTGAAAAACATCATGTGGTAGGAAGTTAGGAAGGTGAAGCCACCTACCTTTGATGTCAGATGAAAATAAATGAATAAGTTTAGCCATGGATTTGTGAGCTGAAGAATAAATACTAAGTACAAAAATACTCTAGGAATATGAATATAAGAGTCGATATTTTTAATATGAATGGTGTAGCTTGTTACACAATATTTTGTCACACCTCCTACACTTCCCTATGACATACCCTGAAGTGCCCAAAACATGACCATCATCTAGTGTACTCATCCATATACGCAGCTTAGATCCTCCCTAAAACACTGATGGAAAAATTCCTTAAAGCTTCCCCTAAAGGAAGGGCTCTAAAACCCTAATTTTAGCATCATCGCTCCCCTAACACTAGGAACTCGTGCTGGTCACTAGTTTCACTATACTAGCCTTGTGATGCTAGTGATATTTTGGCTTTGATACCTATGATGATCTTTAAAAGGAAATTTTCCCAAAGAGGACAAGAAGCCTCATGATCTAGAGGCTTCCAGAACGACGTGTTAGAGGTTGTTCGGCGTGGATGAGGTTGAATTCTCTCAACTTGGCCCTTTCGTATTATCCCTATGAGCTACCTCTTTGAGATGAGGGCCTTATCCTATCTTTAGAGAGATCCTAACTCCCTTTCGCTGCCTATATATTCATCCTCTCCCATTCCAAAATGGTTGCTCTTTGGCTATTTGCACCCTTGTGCTGAGATAATGCCTACATGCTACTGATTTGGCTTGGAGAAGGAGTGCTTGGAGAGCTTGAGCTTGGACTTGGACATTCACTCAAGGTGATATTATTGAAATCAAGGCTTTGTTATATGCTTCCTACTTATTTCTATTAATATATACAACTTTTGGTTCACATTCCATAAATGTTTGTTTTGATGCATCATTTATCTGAATGCTCCTTGATTTATTAATTAGGTCACATTCGATTATGCTATTTGTACTTGTATGATTTGTTGTGTCTTTTATCTCTTATGCCGGCATTCAAATGCTGTGAGAAGTAGGACTAAGCCCGAGGCACAAGTGATTCGAGGTCTTCAATAATGGAAGACGTTATAGCATCAGAACAAGGTAGGCCATCTTCCTCTTCTCTCATTTCGATTGTAATTTATGAAAGTGTTTTGTAGATTGTCATCTAGGTTGCTAGTCCCACTCATTAGGCTAGAGGGATCATCTATGCCCATAGAGAGGAATTTCCTAGATAAGAAAATGTCAACTCGACTGGGGAAGCTACAACCTTTCCACCCATTTCTTCAATCTAATCCTGTAATTAGTTTGACCAACCATCGATTTCTCTACTTGTATGCATCATTCTGGGTTTATATAGTTAATGATTTCTCCCTTAGAGTGTTAAGTCTAAAGTGATCCTTGAAATCTTCTTTGTTTTTCGCATATTCCTCACGCAGTGTGGGTTTTACTAGTGATAGTTGCACTGGAAATGCTCTTTTTTACCTTTACAATCGCACTAAAAACAATTTTCTTCACTATTTTATTGTGCTGAAAATAATCACTACATTTTCTATATAAAGTAGTGCTGATGACCCTGATTACCACGGGTTTGGCTATGAAAAGTAGTGATGATAACCCAATCATCATGGGTTTTTCTATTTAAAGTAGCGCTGATCTTGGAATTTGAAAAGTTTTAAGTTTTGTTCCTTAGAATCCAGTATGTCTTGACCCCCAAGGTATTTTCCCATCATGTATGCTTGAATTTGTCAGTTCTTTGACTGGTTGTATTGATTAATTTGCAAAGTTTGTCTCATTGGTTTCAAAGTGAAATTTGATTGAGTTCTAGGGTTTATAGTCAATTGGTCATCGCTTGCTACTTGTTGGTGTTACTGAGATTTTGGTTTTTCTGACTAATTGAGTGTTGTTTTATGTGGAAATCATTGAAAACATCATTGTGCATTGGTTTTAGCTTGTCTTTCAAAATTTACCTTTCGTGAAAATGCATTAGATTAGCTACATTGAAAAGTTATTTTGAGATTCATCATTGAAAATGGATCACATTCTTTAGTGATTGAAAGCTAAAAACTATATTAGGTGCATCAAATCATTCAAAACGAAAAGAAAATCATAATTCATATAAGCGCATCTTAGTAAACTCAAAATAATTTTTCTTCCAAAAAGTTGCATTTAGGATAGCGAAAAGTGAAAATCTTTTTTACTTTTGGCATTGTGTTTGGAAGACAAGAGTGAAAGTTAGTGGAAGGCATTCTGTTTGATGCATTTTGTTTGATGTATTATTGATTGAGTCTATTCTCTTGGTTAGTTTGGCTTTCATTGAAGTGGAAAATTTTCCTTTTCTCATATAGCTACATCTTAGGGATTCAGGTGACATCCTTTTGAGCCAAAAAATGAAACATAATTGAAGATAAACATTAAAATTTACCTCAATCAACCTAAGGAGGGTTTGGAACTAAACAAAAAACATTTAGAGGTCTAGGCTAAAGATGTGTTACAACATCTATAAACCTAGTAGTTGTCGTTATTTGCATGCATTGTATCCCAGGGTGAAATCTCGTTCCAGTATGGAAGTATATCAAAGATTCTATAGTCCTTTTGGGTATATAGGAGTCACTTTAGTATGACAAGTTTATGGGAATGCTCTCACTAAACGGTTATGGATTCGACAGAGCTAACATAAACTTGTTCTCCCATACCATCGAGTATATATTGGGATACCCCACTAGGTTGCAATCCTTTAGCCACAGGTAGCCAAGTTTACCACCTTATAAACATGACACATTGAACACAACATTCAACGAGATTAGCCATCATACGTTAAGTCCAAAGTTTCGTCTATGGTGTATATAGAAGTTCATGGATACTTGGTAAACCCTTTTGCCTAGAACACCCCATTTTTATTTTGTTTTGTTAATTTCTAAAATCAATTAATTGACCACGGAAAAACATTATTCCTGTGGAAATACTCCTTAGTATATTTTAGGTTGACACTATTGGCAACATTTCCTAAGTTTACCAATCAAGGAAACCCCTTTGATGAGAATCCTAGTCCTTTTCCTTCTTTTGGAAATACTGGTGCTCCTTATATGGCAACATTAGCCCTTACTCAATTGACCATTGGTCTGCCAGTTTGGTTATTTTCAACCTTGGTGATTCCGAGTTTCCAAAATTCTTTTCAATCAAGTTCTCCTCCACCTAAACAACATCAATCTCATGTTGATCCTAAAGTTGACCCCTTACCTTCTCCACCTATTGTATCACCCCATTCTTCCTCTATGCCTCTTGAAAGTCTAGATTCTACTAACCAGGAAGCTAAGAAGAAGAAGAATAAGATGATGAAGAAGAAGAAGTAAAATAAGCAAGGGGTCATCCAAGCAGCCATTTCTATAGATGTAATTTATGTAGAAAAATCCTCCAACCAACCCGAGAAAGTAAAATTCCCTTGCATATTTTGTCAAGGTGACCACCTTCTTCAGAATTGTCCTGATATTCTCAAGGTCTTAGAAGTATGGTCCACAGGTTCACATCGACCTTTTTCATCCACTAATGGATTTCGTGTCAGTGAAAAACCCTGAACTAGTAAAGTCCAGGGGAAGAAGGGAGAAGTCAAATTTCCCTGTAAGTTGTGTAAAGGTAATAATCCCATTCACCTTTGTCCTCTTATGGATGAAACTTCCAAAGAGTTGGAAAACCTTACAACTTCTCAACCTCATCTTCTAATTGGTTATCAAAATCCTTCCACTAATCCTTCAGTAGTTGATCTAGTGATTGATTAATAGTCATGTTTGGTCAACCCCACTCTCTCTGAAAGTGAGTTTCATGAGTCTGTTATTGACCAACCATAGGTTGAGAAAAAGGTATACTTGACTCCACCTTCAGTTAATCATACCTTTTCAGTAGAGAGTGAACCTCATACTACTCAGGTTCTTCTGGTTTCTTCAGTTTTGAATGAAATGGAGGTAAATCCCCCCATTCCTGAAGTGCATGAGGGTAGTTCTCTTGCTCCCATAGAGAAAGAAGGAAACTCTCATGTTCTACGAAACCACTTCTGAGTAATTTAGTCACATATTTTGATTGAATTCGACTGGCAGGATATCGTCTTCTGCCTTATGTTCCTTTCCAAATTACAGTACAGGATTACCATATGGTCATACCTACCATAGTCATAGACTAGGGTGCATCTATTATCATTTTTTCCTCAACTGCTTGGCAAGATTTAGGTTCTCCTTAGCTTATCCCCATTACTCAGAATCTGTTAGCTTTTAATAGAGGAACCAGTCAACCGTTAGGGATCCTTCCTAAGTTTCCTATTACTTTGGGAGGAAAGACTATCTATATAGACATGATTGTTATCCAAGGCCCTTTAGATTTTAGCCTACACCTTGGTGGTGACTATGTTTACGTCATGGAAGCTCTTGTTTCCTCCCTCTTTCGAGTGATATGTTTCTCACATGAAGGAAGCATTGTGATCATTTATCAACTTACATTCATTGCTCCTGAATCAACTCCCCATCAACCATCATCCCTCAATGGTTTTTACGTGCAAGTGGTATCACCCACACCACAGGTTAATTACGTGGCCACCTATTCCATGCCCACATCTGCTGATGATCTAGTGGGTGATGTAATACACCATGTACTAGGGGCATTGGAGCCCTATTTTTCATTTGGATCCCTAGACATGTATCCCTTCCAGAGTGTTGTTCTCCCATATGATGATAACCTTGTGGAAGCCATGGCCTATTTGGTCCCTAATCAATTAGGGGAGCAGAGTTCCTTGTCTTGTGCTAATCTTGTTAAAAAATGAAACAATGACTGTGAGGATAGTTATTTTACTATGTAAACCACATTAAAAAATGAAATAGGTGTCAGAAGGATAGCTCTTTCATTGTTCTTTAAAAAATGAAATAAGTGAAATGGGTCCCCATGAGCATAGTTATTTTCGAGTGTCAAGCTCATTAAAAAATGAAACAAATCCCTTCCAATTCAAGTCTTTGAATAGATCTCATAAACTCTCAGTGGAATCTTTTAGTTGATCTTGTAAGTAAACTGTCATTCCATCCAAGTGTTAGTAACAAGTAGTCTACTTAGATGAATTAAATGAATCCTGGGTGGTATATACCTCAAATTGAGTCACTATGCTCGGGGCATGCACACTTATCTCAAGCATAGTTTATATTTGTTTCAAGCTTGAGTAAAAATGAAACCAAACCCAAGCATATTTTGTTTTCATTTCAAGCTTGTGAGAAAATGAAACCATCTTCAGGTATATTCAATCATATTTTCCCATGTTTCAAGCTTGTGTAAAAATGAAACCATTTCCCACTTTACATCTTGTGATTGATGTTTTTATCAGTCGATTTTTTCCATATGAACCTTAGTATTTTCATTCCAACATCACAATCTCCTTGGCTGATCATATGCTTTCACTTGGATGTTTTACCCTTTCCTGGGGAACATTTGTGATGAGTGGTATTATTAGCCAGCCTCTTGACCTTTACATGTTTTGAGTAGTTCTATCATGACCAGAACCAGTTGTTATCCTTTTATACCACTTCTTTCTACAAGAGGAGTCATCTTTAAGCTCTTTTCTAATTCTTGAAAAATGAAAATATTGTGAAGTACTTGTCTTTTCAAACTCATTAAATTAAATAAATTAACATCATCTCAGTATACATTTACCCCTTTTGTGGGTTGGGATTAACTATTTATGAAAAAGGAACACCTTGGTTGACTTGGTCAAGATGTTCTCTCGAATATTGTTTTCTACCTTTTCGGGTTCGAGAGACAAATTACAAGAAGGGACCTGATGGAGTTTTCTTTTCCATCTATTTTAAAACTCTCTAAATATGAAAAATACACCAAGTTACTCTTTTGTCAGAATCATTAAAAATGTTTACGATGAAATAATTGTCACCATGATGAGACCGGGTTTCTCCTTCCTAGGACTCGAAAAACTTACTAGGATCGATTCATTCAAAGAATGAACTTATATGAAAATAATATGATATCCCCTTAAATCTTGTGATAAAAAAATTTGGGGTACTCACTAGAAATAGTGGGGAAAATGAAAGTGAAACATCCTTTGTATAGGTAGTATATCGTTGTTGAACATGACACTCATCTACTTCTAGTGTTGGGTTTGGGATATCCTCGATCAATCACTTGTCCTTCTAGGTTTGGGTGATCCATTTTACCTCTCATTTGACTATTCCATTTCTTCATCATGACCTTTGGTCTTATGCTGATTCAAATGCTACCACACTTCAGAATCATGTCACCAATGTTTAATAGAAGTCATATCTGCGGCCTATTACCTATACATTGTCTCACCCTTTTATACAATCATGGATCCTATTCATTTCATTCCACGTTATTCCTCATTTCGTTTCGATGATGGGGGACTCATAATGACCCTCCTTCAATAGGTCATTTCCTGTTGACTTCAACTCACTATCCGAGAAGATGACTTAGAGACTCTCTTTCAGTACCTTAGATCTTACATGCCTTAATGGCAAGTTCTTTGTATCCAATGATAGGTTTTCATCATTGGCCTCCAAACGGATGATTCCATAAGTTTTCAAATTCAGCTTCATTTTTCACATTCACAAATTGTATTGTCGTACCTTGAGGGCCGTTGTCATTATTGGTGGTTTTGCTAGTACCTAAGAATGGTCCACATCATTGGATAGCAATCAAGTGGTTTTATAGCATGTTCAACTTTGACACATTCATTTGCATATTAGAATTCGTACTTTGATCGAGTTGGGATGGAGTGCCAGGCCCTGAGTTTTGCCTGATATGACTCAGGCTGCGTGGAGTTATGTATTGTTCATGATTGTATACATGTTTCTTCTATACAGATGGTTGTGACCATACCATGATACTTTACATTTATGATTATCCTTTGATATTGGGTGCTTGTTTCCATACCTTGGATCTTAGGTTTACAGATGATCCTTCTCATTTGGATGGTTATGCCCATCCCATGGATCTTTTTCATAGTCCTTAGTATCTGGATGGTTGTGTCCATACCGTGGATTCATGTTTTGATATCAGATATGTATATGTATATGCATCCTTGATTTGTAGGTCTCCTGACAACGTTTGTTCTTGTCTTTGAAAAAGCTTGTAAAGCATCTCAGCCATCACTCCTTGTTCTAACTTCATGCTTTAGGGGTCATTTGTTACACATTATTTTGTTACACCTCCCGCATGTCCCTGTGACATACCTCGAATTGCCTGAAACATGACCATTATGTAGTGTACTCATCCAAATATGCAGCTTAGATCCTCCATAAAATGCTGATGGAAAAATGCCTTAAAGCTTCCCCTGAGGGAAGGGCTCTAAAACCATAATTTTAGCATCATCGCTCCTCCAACACTGGGAACCCGTGTTGGTCACTAGTTGCACTATACTAGCCTCATGATGTCATCGTGATTTTGAATTTGATACCCACGATGATCCCTAAAAGGCAATTTTCACAAAGAGAACAAGAAGCCTCATGATCTAGAGGCTTCTAGAATGACGAGCTAGAGGTTGTTCGACATGGATGAGATCGAGTTATCTCAACTTGGCCCTTTGGTACCCTATCAGCTACCTCCTTGAGATGAGGTCCTTATCATATACTTGGATAGATCCTAACTCCCTTTCCCTGCATATATATTCATCCTCTCGTATTCCCAAATGGTTGGTCTTTGGCCTTTTACACCCTTATGCTGAGATAGTGCCTACATGTAACTCATTTGGCTTGGAGAAGGAGTGACTGGAGATCTTGAGATTGGACTTGGAAATTCACTCAAGGAGACCTTATTGACATCAAGGCTTGGTTGTATGCTTCCTCTTTTTTTCTATTAATATATACAACTGCTGGTTCACTTTCGATAAATATTTGTGTTGGTGCATCATTTATCTTAATTCTCCTTGATTTGATAAGTAGGTTACATTCGATTATGTTATTTGTACTTGTATTATTTGTTATATCTTTGATCTGTTGTGTAAGCATTCAAATGCTACAAGTTGTAGGGTTGAGCTCAAGGCACAAGTGATTTGATGTCTTCAACAAAGAAAGATGTTATAGCATCAGAATGAGGTAGGTCATCTTCCTCTTATCTCATTTCGATTATAATTTAGGAAGGTTTCTTGTAGATTGTGACGTAGGTTGCTAGTCCCACTCATTAGGCTAGAGGGATCATCTATGCTCGCAGAGAGAACTTTCCTAGACAACAAGCCTCAACTTGGTAAGTACTAGTATAATTATCTAGTGCAAAGAGGAAAGAAACTAGTATAGGGAGTGGAAGAGTAGATGAGGAAACAATGAAAAGGGCCACTAAAATGTTGAGGATGTGGAAAGGAGAATATTCTCATTTATATTCCCCACAGATATAATACTATAAAATAATTAACAACATTAAATAATCTATGAAAATTAATAATATAACAAGAACTATTCTTAGAATTCATGCTAGTAGAGAATATCAACGAGTAGGACACCGAGCCTCAATGGTGGAGGTAGAAGGTAACATTGCTAAGAGATCCATTTCCATTTTTATTGATGTTGAATATAACATTACCTATGTTTCCTCTCAAGTTTCTACTTCTTATTCCCTCTAGAAGTACAAACACAATAAATTAGGATTACTATAATTGGCTACAAGTACCAAGAGAAAGGTGATTGAAGTAGTGGAAGCATGCCAATTGGAAATGAATAGAATAATCCCAAGGGAATACATAAATATATTTCCCTTAAATCATACAATGTTTATAATGGCGTGGATTAATTAGTAGCACAAGTCAAGGTAGACTATTAGAAAAAACTTTTGAATGTAAATATTATGAGGGAAGCTTGAGGACAATGAAGGGCATACTAAAGCATATTTCTAGAAGAAAAGTATCATCCTTATAGTTGAATAATTATTTTAGGAAAGGATTCAAAATATATGATATTCATGTTTTGGAAATATGATAGGACAACAATTCAAATATTGAGAACTAACTAATAATTTAGAAATTCAGGGATGTCTTTCCAAATGAGGTGTCAGGACTACCTCCCAAGATAAACATATATTTATTCATCAATATAGTACCAAGAGATTCACTTGTTTCCAACATCCCTTACAAAATGATTACCCCTAAATTTAATAAAATCTAAAATGTAATTACAAGATATGTTGGAGAATGCATATATTAGGTTATGTGTCCAATTAGGGAGGACTAGGATTGTTCATGAAAAGGAATGACGAAACATTGTACTGACTATAGCATTAGACCTATTATTTTACTATCATTTATCCTACTTCAGTCCTTTTTGACACGATAAATCACTTCACATTGGTTAAAACATGTTACTTTACAATGGAGGTGATAATTACTAATCCAATCCAACAAATATACCAAGCGGGCATTTTGGGAGCAATTATTTTGTACTCAGTTTTGTACTTAAATCGGTACCCTATTTCACACAACTAGGCAACCAGTCAATTGTTAGCATCCCAAAGATACTTCTTTTATTTCATAAGCATAGTGTTAGTTTCCTTAATCCAAAATTAGTGTCGCGAATGGAATAGTTCAGTTATGATATCGTGAAGTGATCTTGGGGATTTATCCTTACTTAAATTAGCCCAGATCACAAATGTGTTTCCTTTCTTTGGTCATATTGTTGTAACTATTTGGAGGCATGAGTTCTTTAAAAAGGCTTGGTATTTGAATGAAAGGTTACACACAGAATGAACTGGTGATAAAGGGATTGTGGCACGATATCATTTGAGGTTTTTTTGAAACTCTGAGACTTATGTTTTTTAAAGGCTTTTAATATAATTGTCTCAACTTTTATTTATATCGGAGAATTTATGTTTACTTGATATGTGATTGAATTAAGCTAGAGTTGTTCTAGGTTGTGGGAAGGGCCCACCACAAATCTCGGTGGAGTCCTATAATAGTTTTTTCTAGATAGGATTTGTGTTTCGAATTCATTAGGTAGAACTGTACTTAATGATTCATTTTCTCTTGTTGATGATTTCCATAATTGTCGTACATAAAATCATACTTATGTTTCCTTTAAGGCCATAGATATGAGTTGAGATAAATAGTGTAATGTTCATTGAGTTTTTTTATGCTTGTGGATCATTATTATGAATATACTCTTCATCTACTAATTCCTTTTATTACTCTGTTGATCCTTTGAATGCTGAAGAAGGAAGTTTTGGTTTAGAACAAATTTATGAGAAATGAATTCTTATGTTTTAAGATTGAATCCTTTGCTCTAAATTGAAGTGTTTTAATCGCATGTGGATCTATGTAGTGTTGAAAACAAATCCTTGCAACTTGCCCTCAGTTGAATTCTCATAATTGATTAGGAACTATGTGCCATTATTTGGTGTAAACCGTGTGTTAATGTTTGGTTAATTTCATGTTATTTATAGTGTGTTAGTTTCTCTATTTACTGTGTGTGATTAATTGAATCATACTGATGAGCCCCATAAATGGGTAATTATATGGGCTCATTCTACCTCTTATTTCAACTTAATCCACCATTCTCATTAGTTTTTTGCATGTTTTTTAATATATTTATGCTAATAGAATGAATTGGGTTAGTCACTTTGTCATGTAGTCTAGTGTGTGTTTTATGCAGATTGTTTGGATAATTTTCGACAAAGACAAGGAATTTATGAGCAAATGGCAGTGAAAACTCAAGGAAAATAGGGAGTATGACTTCTAGGGGGGGTGTCTCCTTCATTAATGACCCCTTTCCTCAAATCCTCCATTAGCAACGCAGAGTACAAAGGCCCACATTGATGATTCCAAGGGGCATTCGAGCAAGTCAAGTAGGAATGATGTTTATGTTGAGTTCTAGGAAGCTGAGTTCCTTGATTTTAGGAGGAATGTTGGAAGTCCCCATTTGCATAGGGAGCTTAGAGCCTCAGTATATTAGCTAGTTATTAGTATATTTTTGCACTTTTGTCCAGCATTGTGTTCAGCTCATTTTCGAGTTCCTTTTTTAGAACAGTTTATGTAATGTAACTGCTATTTTTGATAATGAAGATGAAACAGTTTTTGAGCCAGCACTGATCTCTTTCAGAGGGCTGAAGCTCTTGGATTATGGCCCAACCCAAGCTTCCCAGCACCTCCTTCTGTGTACTTATATGTTTTTGCTTCCATTCATGAGTTAATTTCTGTTGCATAGATTCATTTTACTTTGTTAGATTAGGTTGCTTTTGATGGTTAGTATAGCTGTTTTGTTTTAGTTGCTCAATTAGGTTGTTGTAGTGATAGAAAAAGATACAAAAGGGCCAACAGCATGCCCTGATCTCCTTTCTCCCTTCCTGGGACTATGATTTGAGGTCAAGGCACTACTGCTGCCACCAAAAACACAGTTTTGCTTTTCCACGCAACTGCTAATGTAATAACTTGATTTGGAAAAGTTGATATTAGTTCAGATTCAATTACTTAGATCATTTCCTATTCTTTTACCATAGTTCTCTCGCATACTTTTCTATTCATAAGGTACTGTTCAACGTTTTTTGTTTGTAGGTCAGAAATTAGGTCAAGCTAGACAAAATTTTGTTTTTAGTTCTTTCTTTGGGTAGTTTTGATAAGTAAATGTGAAGATCTCTTGTAGGACATATCAAGTCACCATTCCTCCATAAAATAGCCAGCACCAGCTCACTTCTCATAGATTTCCCAGTTCATTCACAACATTTCGCCAATCTGCCTTGATTTCTGCATTTTTTTCTATAAAGTTGTTTTCTTGCCATTTGAACAAATTTGACCATCACATTCATCCTTGATATTCCTTGACAAGTTCAAGACACCTCAACACCTTCATCTAACCTTCATTTCCCTTTTCCCATCATTTTTACACCTTCAAAACTCCAAAAATAGCTTTCGGCCTCCTCCTATAGATCCTCTTGTAGATCCCCTGCAGCCTCTTGTAGAACTTCCTGTGAGTGATTTTTTGAAGTCCGATCGCTATGAAAGTCTTAAAAAGGGTACTAAGGGCTTATTAGTACCTATCCACACCTTCCTCACCCTCTAAAAAAGCCAAATCCATCCCCATTTTCCACCAAACCTCTACATAGTCATAACCAGATAAATCACAAGCATAATAATTTCACATAAAACACTCAAAAGTACAAAAAGATGATTTCTTCTAATTTATTTTCAGAAGTAGCTTGAATAAATGCAATTTACCTTTTCAGTAGTCAATGGCATTAATTTCATTAGTTTCCATCTCTTTTCTTGCAAAAGTAGGGTCAGTGGCTAAACTAGGTTTTGCTAGGGTTTGCTAGGGTTTGCGTTTCATTTCAGTTTTCCTTCTCTTTCTACAAATAGAGTAGCCTATGTAGAGTTAGCTTTCTTCCATCATAGTTAAAAGCTTCTTCTGAGAACTCATAGAAGTTGGATTAAGCTCCTAGTGAACTTGCGCCAGCTGACCAAGTGACAGCCTGCAGTAAGAGCTAGTACTTGTGCATACAGCATCATCGCTTCCAAGTTTGTTACGAACTATCGGGTTGATAAAATTAAAGAAGGAAGCCCCAAGAGTTGCAACAATATTGTTGCAATACTAGAACCCACCATATCTTTGGCGTTGTTGCCAAGGAAGCGTTAGAGTATTTTGTGATTACTATTTTTCTTCTATTTTCTACTACAACATTCTGCTAAGTAGTTTATTTCAGCAAAAGTAGAGTAGTTGTTTCATTTCAATTCTGCAATTTTAATTCTACAATTTCAATTCCACAATTTCAATTCTGCAAAAGTAGATTAGGCATTTCCTGCTTTCATTTCAACTCTGCAATTTCCATTTCAGCAAGCATAGATTAGTCATTTCCTGCTTTCATTTCAATTCTGCAATTTCCATTTTAGCAAAGTAGATTAGTCATTTCCTGATTTCATTCCAATTCTGCAATTTTCTTTCCAGCAAAGTAGATTAGTCATTTCCATGCTTTCATTTCAATTCTGCAATTTCATTTCAGCAAGATTCATTTCAGTTAGTTGCGTTTGTTGTTCAATCCATTTTAGTTTTGCAAGTACAAGTAAAAAAAAAAAAACAAAAATCACCCGAAAAGAGATTTCCTTTCATGCCTCCTAGGAACAGAGACAATTAAGGAAAATTTCTACCCAACACCCCCACCACATCACTAAGTCACCCTTCTCTCTTCTTTGGTGACAGTGATCCAGAAGAACCTATAGGTGAACCTCCAGAGATATACGAAGATCCTATAGCAGAAGAAGAGCAAGAAACCATTCCTCCTGAGACCATGGCTAAAAACAAAAATGTTAGAGGAAATGGGAAAAGAATAGAGGTTACCTTTCCTATCTGAGATACCAATGGGGACACTAAAATAAAAAACATAAGTCCGTCAGCCTTACCTCACTTCCATGGATTGACTACCGAAGATCCTGATACCTTCTTGTTTGAATTTGATGTTCTCTGTTGAACCTATGGCTATGCAGAAGATGAGCAGAAGTTGAAACTGTTTTCTTCTACCTCAATGATATAGCATTGCACTAGTTCATGGGGTTACCTGGAAACAACATCACAACTTGGGCTCAGATGTAACAAGCCTTTAACAACAAATACCGGGACTACTGTAGGTCAAAGGATACCATGGAAGAAATCTTCCGAATGACCATGGGAAGTGATGAATCCTTAGAAGACTATGAAGAGAGGTTTCAACTCAGTTATAAAAGGGCCAGGTGCACACTTGACCCTGAATCTCTGAGGTTGGTCCTACTCAGAGGAGTCCCTAAAGACCTTCTAGATACCCTCCATTTGCTGGTTAGGGGAGACATCTACCAACTACCTTATGATGACATAAAGACTGTGTTTAGAAACCATTCTAGGGAAACCAGAAAGAGGGGTAGGGGAAGTCAACCTTTAGCTAGTACATCCTCATCCAGTTTATCCCTTAGAAGTGAACTTGAGAATTGGATGGAAGATTTCAAGAGCGAGATGAGGTATACTCTTACCATGCAAATGGATACCTTGCATATCAAAAGGAAACAAGAGGAAGATGAGAGGGCTTTGGCCATCTTTTGTCCCAGGTGCACTAGAAAGCATCCTAGGAATGAATGTCCATTAAACTCTATAGAAGTGTGTTCAGTCTATGAAGAAGACCATTCTACGAATCAGTGCCAGTCCTTGCCTGTACTTAAAGCTGCATATCAGGGGGCCGAAGTAGCCACTAAACCACTCTATTTCATGAACCGAAGGAGGCCACATGGACCTAGACCTTACCAGCATAGAATGCAAGGGACATCCCTGACCTATTACAACCGCAGTCAAGCCATTTCCATGCCTTCTTGGGGTACCCCTGCTCATCCTTCCTGGTCCACACCCCCTCCTTGGTCATATCCTCGTTAATACTAGGCTCCGCATGTTTCTCACTCGTTTCACTCTTATGCTCAGCACAACCTCAATGGGATGCACCTCATTAGGGGTGGAGGCCCTAGTATAACTCTCCTCCTGCTCTTTTGCCTCCACCACCTGCTCAACCATAGCCATTTCCCCCAACTCCACCAAGGAAACTCCAAATACCTACTCAATCGAACCTGAACCCCAATAATAGACAGGCCCAACAGGTATATAGTGGAGAAACATCATTCCCGACCTATGCTGTGGAGATTCAGGAGATTAACCTATGATCTAGGAAGGTTCTCCTAGATAGCCTACCTCCCCCTAAGGAGGATGAGGAAAAACAGGAAAGTGAACCAAAATCCATTCCATCCTTTCCTGAGAGACTAACTGAAACCACACAACCGACCCTAGAAGAAACTAAACTTCTAGGAGAATTGAAACAGTTATGTGTAAATATAGCACTTCTCCAAGCCATAAAATATGTGCCTCTATACAACAAGATGATCAAGGATAAGTGCTTCAGGCACCCAAGTAAGCATAGGAGAGATGCTCCAACTATCAATGTCATAGGACAACTATCCGACCTGATGTTGGGGTAGGTGATCTGTCCAAAATATCTAGACCTTCAAAGTCCTATAGTCGATGTCCACATCAATGGCAAAGTAATCCCCAATACCCTAATTGATCTAGGGGCTACCATTAATGTGATGAACAAGGACACTATGCTCAAGCTCAAACCTCTGGGCTCCCTAAGAAAGAGCACAACAGTACTGCAGTTAGCGAACTGCTCCACCATGACCCCTGAGGGGATTTTGGAAGACGTAATGGTCCCCATCGATTCTTGGGAGTACCCTGTTAATTTCCTAGTTCTCCAGCCAAAGGCAAAGCTCACTAGTATCCTCTCATCCTGGGAAGACCTTGGTTGGCTACTGCAGATGCCTACATTAGTTGTCAAGTTGGGAACATGACAATCAAGAATGGGCATATGTCCAAGAAGCTAGTCCTATATCCTCCTGCCCAACCTTTGTTAGAACATGATTTACCTCTCTGGTTGGAGGAGGAAGATGAGGATGAAGTCTATTCCACACCATTGTGTACAGTAGAAGCTACCATGGGGGTCCAAAAACCAAGGATGATCTTATTGAAAACTTGATTCCGAATCCACCCCCCACTGTGTTGCCATTAAAAGAGCTGGTGGAAGAAACCCAAGCCAATCCTTTAGTTGATCTCTGTGTGGCTGATCTGACCTCTCTCCGAGCTAAGAATATGGAATTTAGCCCAGAAAAAACCTTGAAGATCAACTCATCCCTATCCACCTCTCAGGAGAAAGAACTATGTAGCTTATTGGAAACCACTTGGATTCTTTTGCTTGGAGCTATAAGGATATGAAGGGAGTCCACCCTTCAGTCTGTACTCATCGCATTTACATTAAAGAAGATTGCAAATTAGTCAGGTAGCCTCAAAGGAGGATGAATCCAACCCTTAAGGACATTGTCAAAGAAGAATTGCAGAAGTTGTTGGATGTAGGATTCATCTTCCCTATCTCTAATAGTGAATTCCTCTCTACTTTGGTGCTAGTTCCAAAGAAAAATGGGAAGTGGAGAATCTATGTCGACTACCGAGAACTAAACAAAGCCACCAAGAAGGACCATTCTCCTTTTCCTTTCATAGATCAAGTGTTAAATGGCTTGGTGGGGAAGAAGTTATTCTCCTTCCTAGATGGGTTTAGTGGGTACAACGAGATCCAAATCAACCCAAAAAACCAAGATAAGACCACTTTCACTTGTCCTTGGGGTACTTTTGCATATCAGGTCCTTCCCTTCGGATTTTGCAATTCTCCTGCCACTTTCTAGGGAGCAATATTGAGTATATTTACTGAATTGGTTCATGATTCAGTTGAAATCTATATGGATGACTTTACCCCTTATGGTTCTAACTTACAGGAATCTTTGACTAACCTGGGAAAAGTTTTAAACAACTGCATTGAAATGAACCTATCCCTCAGTCCTGAAAAATGTGAATTCTTGATGACTGAAGGGACCGTACTCGGTCATACAATTTCTCAGCAAGGATTACAAGTGGATCCAAAAAAAATTGTCATCATCCAAAGGGTCCCACCTCCTCAAAAAGTAAGAGATGTTCAGAGTTTCCTAGGCTTAGCAAGCTAGCCTCTCCATTGTTTTGTCTTTTGGAAAAAAATGCTAAGTTCATATGGACTGACAATTATCGAGAGGCTCTGGATACCTTGAAAGGTAAACTGGTAACTGCCCTAATTTTGAGAAGTCCAAGCTGGGCCCTACCTTTCCACATTCATATAGATGCCTTGAAAAAATCAATAGGAGCAGCCTTAGGGCAAGTTGATGAGAAGATACCTTATGCCATATATTTTGTAAATAAAAACTTGTCCAAGGAAGAATTAAAATACACTGTAACCGAAAAGGAGCTCCTAACTGTAGTCCATTCCCTAAATAAGTTTAGACACTACATCACAGGCTATCAAACATTCGTACACATTGATCATGCTACAATTATGCATTTGATGAACAAACCAGATGTAAATGCTCATATTATTAGATGGTTACTTTTATTGTAGCAATTTGATTTGACCATTGTTGATAAGTTGAGTAAGGAAAATGTTCTTGTTGATTTTCTGTCTATACTAGATTTTCCTGCAAGTGAAGAAGGAATGGTAGATGACTGAATGCTAGATGAACACCTATTTTCTATCTCAGTACTCTCTCTATGGTTTGATGATATAGCAAATTACTTGGTTTCAACATAGTTTCTGCCACACCTGTCCTCAAAAGAGAAGAGCAAGATCATGAGGAAAAGTGCCCCATTCGCCTGGATTGGGGGCAATCTCTTCAAACTTGGCCTAGATCAGATTTTGAGGAGATGTGTCAAGCAGGAGGAAGTTTTTGACATTCTCCTAACTTGTCATGATGGGCTCCGTGGGGGCAATTTTGCAACAAAGAGGACTGCCTTCAAAATTCTACAAGCAAGTTACTATTGGCCCACTCTTCATCAAGATGTCAAGAGATATATCAGCCAATGTGACCAATGTCAAAGGATGGGGAAACCTACTCCAAGGGATGAGATGCCCCTGCAACCTCAAGTGACTTTCGAGCCATTTGAGAAGTGGGGCATGGACTTTATGGGTCCTATCAACCCTCCTTCAAAACAAAAATATTACATCATTGTGTGTACTGATTATCTGACAAAACGGAAAAAACAAAAGTGATCAAGGGAGCAACAGAAGAAAAATTAGTTGAGCTTTTGAGAGAAAATATCTTCTACAAGTTTGGCTATCTAAGAGAATTAGTCATAGATCAAGGGAGTCAGTTTACCTCCAATCTGATTGAAGATCTGCTCGCATATCACAAAATCAAGCACATGACTTCCACCCCTTGTCATCCGCAAGCAAATGGACAGGTAGAAGTCACTAACAGAGCTTTGAAAGGGATTTTGACCAAGCTAGTGAGCAGCAACAGAAAAGAATAGGCAAATCGATTGGTTGAGGCCACTTGGGCCTATAACACCACTTGGAAAACCACCATAAGGTTCACACCCTATGAGCTGGTCTACGGGAAGAAGGCTTTGCTATCAATAGAATTTTAATATAACACATTGAGGGTGGTAGCTCAGCTGGACCTAGATATCAGCCATGCACAAAAGGAAAGGTTACTTTAGCTAAATGGATTGGATGAATAGAAATTACAGGCCCTTCTCCACTCAGAGGTAGTCCAACTTTAAACGAAAATATGGCATGAGAGACACATCAAATAAAAACAATTCCAGGAAGGAGATTGGGAACTGTTGTATGATTCAAGATATAAGGTTTTCAAGGGCAAACTGAGGACAAGATGATTGGGACCATACACAGTAGAAAAATGCAATGACAATGGTTTAGTTTTGATCCAGACCATTAATGAAGAAGCCATCCCCATGCTCGTCAATGGGCATAGGTTGAAGATCTACAGGAAACCCCTCTCTAAGTAGGAAATCATTGAGAATCTGAGTAAAACAGTGTTGGGAGTGGAGCAGGTCTTTGTCTCCATTCCACCCACACCCTAAACACAAAAAAAAAGAAAAAAAAAAGGATAAAAAATAGAAAAAGAGAATAAAATATCCCTAGGTGAAAAACTCTTGGATGTGCTCAGGGCAGGAAGTGAGGGTGAAAACATCCTGGGAGTGCTCCAACTGTGTCATAAAAAAAAGATGAAGAAAAAGGAAAAAAAAAACAAATAGAGAAAAAGAAAAAAAAAAACAGGAAAACTAACTTCTTTTGAATGTATTGCAGATTGCAGGAGGGTCACAGAAGAAAACACATGGCCAGGCTGAGTACACCCTTGATATCTCATTTCTCCATCGCCATTATATTTTCCCAGGCTTTGGTCTCACTTGTTCTGGAAATTTTGCATCCTACAGGAAGCTCTGTGCGTTCTATAAGAGGCCCCTGTAGAAACCACAGAGAACTCTAAATCAAGTTCAAAAAAGAATCAAAGGGCTAGAAATTTGTCCAAAATACCTGTGGACCTCCCTCCCACCAATCATCCTCCTGACCCTCCATTCCATCCCTAAACCAGTGCATGTCCACTCATTTCTTTCTTCCCTGCACAAGAAAACACAGAAATCCTGTTTCTTTTTTTTTTTCTTGAAATAATGGAGAATAAACAACAACATTCTTAAACTTGTTTTTTACCTGGTGAATACCAGCTTCTTTTCCTTTTCCTTCAAAAACTTCCTCAGCTATCTTTTCAGTCCATTCTCAAACCTCAACTAGAAATTTTAGAGGGAGAAGCAGTCACAAGAAATCTTGCAGGATTCCTGTAACAATTGATCCCTTTAAAAAAAACAAGCTCCAGAGGCAGGGTCAGTGTAACCACAGGTGTATACAACATGCAAGGAGATTTTCCTGATCAAAAATCACCAGGATGAGGTAGCCAAGCCACTAATTCAGAAGCCACGAGCACCAACATCAGTAGCAATCCAAGAACAAAATGCCAAAGTCTGAGCATGCAAAGCATGGTAACAACTAACAAGTAAGTGGCTAAACCCATTCCTTTAATAATAGAAACTGCATGAACCATTGAGATGGTCACGATTAATTAAAATCGGTGGCCAGCTAACTGGCCACCCTCGTCCAGTTCAAACAAGCCTCATCCAATTCAAACAACGTTCAATGAGTGCAATCAGCACATGTGTCCAGTCAACTCGAGAAGAAAAACTAAAAACAGGTAGTGGTGGTGGCAGATAGCGGGAATGATGGAAGTGATTACGGGAAAGCAGCATGAAGTATCATAATGGCACTGAAGTAGAGAGCAATGGTCTGGATGGGGATAACATACCCTTCCTGCCACCTCACCTCGTCACCACAGAACATGCCATAAGATTAAGTACATTGCAGTCGAAGCCTCCACCACCTTTGTTTTCATTTGCATTAATGAGTTATCAACTACAACAACTTACCTACCACCTTCAGAACCTCGAAAAAGTCACTCTCTGCCAGTTTCAAAACCCTCCCACTTATCGAGCTCTACAGGAGCATTATCGCGCTCTATAGGAGCGGAAACACAATTTAGAATAGCCTTTCTATAGGAAGGCCAGTGAATAGCTCTGTAGAGGGAAAATTCGAGATTTTGTGCCAAATTCAAGCTCGAAAGAAGGTAGGCTCAGACAACCCACTCTACATGTTAATTATCCACAAAAGGTGGTGGATTTGAAGTGAAGTACTAGGTTGAAAAAGAAAGGGAAAGTGAAAACTAAAGTCTGGCTGTGTTTTTTTGAAATATATACAGTCTCTCCATTTTACTCTCTGCACTAAAAGTTTGTCTCTTTCTTCCTCGTATTATCCTATATGAAGAAGTGATGCAACCATAGGAAATTAATCATGTAAAGCACTGGATTTGCATTGGGTGGTCTGTCAAAGAAAAACACTGTCTTTCTCTCTGTGTTGTTTTTTAAAGAAAGACTATTGATTTCCTCCAACAGCGCAAAAAGTAAAGTAAGGTTGAGAATGGAGTTTGAAGGGCATGAAAATTAAAATTTGTTTTTTTTAAAAAGAAAAAACATGAAAAACTCTCTCTGGTTCCAGAAAAAACCTCAGTTGTTCCTCTGTTTTTGGGTTTGAAAATTTTCTACCTTCCTCCTCATCTGAGAATTTCCAGCAGTCACTAAACATCATGATAGGGGGTTTTATGAGAAATGAGCCTTTGAATTCAACTAAATTGCATGAACACCCAGAAGTGGTAGCCCTCTTTACCAGGGCAAATTGGATGCCTTTCTTTGAGAAATTTCATGGGTATGATGAGGAAGTTACAGAGGAATTTTTAATATCTTTAAGACCCCATTCAAAAACCCATGCTACAGTTATTTTCAGGGGTCTAACCATAGAACTTACACCAGAATTCATCAGCAGAATTACAAGTCTTCCACTTGGGCTCCCCTGGAGCAAGGAAGAAAAATCACTACGACAGGTTGCTAAAAGGACCTTTCTCCAGCCTGATAAACATCTTGTGGAGGATAAGAATGGGATCAAAAGGAAAATTATACCTTATCCATTGGGTGAGATCAGCTACCAGATCATGGAATATATCTCCCATGAAGGAAGATACAGTATATTCTATGGTTATCATTTTAGATTGTTGCATGAACTAAGATATGGAATGGACCTACCTGCATCTAGAAAACTCAGTCTTCCATATTTCCTCCTCCAATCCTTGATAGAGTGTGGCACAAAATTGAATGCAGGGGTTCCAGACAAACTTGCTCACCATGGTCTCATTAAATTGCTGGTAAAGGATGCACTCCATACATACACAATCCCTATAACCTGGGAAATTTTCAGGAACATGACTAGAGAAGATGACATAAAAACTCTTACTGATGACCTTAGTCCATCTAGCAGTGAAGAGGAGGATCAGAAAGAGGAACTTGAGAAGGAAATCCATGAGGAAGCACAAAATATTCAATTAGAGAAAAAAAAAAAACAAACAAAAACAAAGAGGAGAGGAGAAACATGACACAACCATAGTTCAACCTAAAGAAGAGAAGAAAATGCCATCAAAAGCGGAAAAAGGGAAAACAAAAACAGAGAAAAGGAAGAGAACAAGTGTTACACAAAAATATCATCACCATAATTATTTGCAGTCAGTATGGGTCTATCATCACCTATACTAGCCTCATAAGCAAGTCTCAGACCTTAGCTCTTCATGTCAAGCTTTGCAAAAGAGAGAAAGACTTTGAAAATCAATATTACTCTGGTTCCGCACTTTCTCCTAATTTTACCTACCGACCCACACCCTTTGTTCATAATACCTGCATATCTGCACACTCTGTCTATAAAGGGGTGGGTGCGTACCCTTGTGAAAGTAAAAAAGACGCAAGTTTGTCCTAAAAACTCACTTTTGGGTTAAATCTAGATGTTTCTAGAAGAATTTTGACGTGGATTGTTCGCTCCAAAGTGGTTCATGCATCCCAAAAGAGAAGGAGCTAATCCCTTGATAGGAGGAGCTATCCCTTTGAAGGAGGACTTTATCCCTTTGAAGGAGGACCTAGTACTTCCCTCCATTGCACTATAAATTAAGGCATTGGGCCAGTTGCTAGGGAGGTTAGAAGCTGAACATTTTGAGGGTCAATGCTGATGGAATTGGGACTTCCTAGTTAAACTTGAGAGGAGAGATCACATACCTTTTGGTTTCGTTGGGAAGTGAGTGAAACTTGTCAAAGTAGAGGAGACTTCTTGTCGGACCCTGGGAGGAGCTTGTACAACATCAAGGCACAGGTTGTAAACTTCTTCTTCATTTGAATTAATACAATCAAATTCATTTTTCTCAACAAATTGTCTTATGTTGTTTGTTTCATAATCTCCTTGATCATTATGATGAATATGCTTTATAATATTGGCTTTTCAGGTGCTATTTAATTGTTTGCTTGTTTGTGTTTTCAGAATACACTTCAAGGAAGCTCATTTGGAGCGAGAGAGTGAGGCTTCCACAAACTTGCATTGGACCCAAGGTAGGCTTAAAACACTTGTTTGCCTTTGTTTTACTTGCATATTTAGAGAAAGATAGTTTTTTATTGGCTTGCTTGTCACTAGATATCAGTAGATACTAGGAAGGTTGATCTTGTCCGCAACCACGACTCATTTTGCGTGACAAAATGGTGACTCCGCTGGGGACTTGATTGTTTTCCTTGTTTTTTCTTTGACCAGAGAAACTTGCCTCTTTGTTCCTGTTTTTGACTTATTGTGTGTGGAATTGGGTGGATTTAGTGGATCTAGGTTTGTTTTGGCTTTTCATAACTTTAGGAGAAGTCCGCACCCTATGCTTGTATCACAGTGCGTAACTACATGCAGTTTTAATTTGCACACATAGCGGGCACACACCTGTGCAAACTCTGAGCCTGCGCACCCTGCTAAATTTTTGAGAAACTTGATTATTCCTCTTTTAATTAGTTTTATTTTGGTTTAGGTATTGTTATCCTCTGCCCAGACCTGCATGTGACTTATTGAAAGCTTTCCTTGGTCTAATTTCATTGGTGTTAGGGTTTTAAGTGAAATTCCTAGAAGTTTTGGTTGTCGGTCTTGATTTTCATTTTGGTTGTGTAGTAGCTCAGAGCTTAGAAGCATAGAGCCTCAGATCACCCTGGTTTTCATTGCCTTCTTGTGAGTTTGACCATTTGTGAAATCAACCTTTGTTGAGGAATCCATCTTGTGTTTTCTCTTTCCAAAATTTCGAAAATATTGTGTTAAAAGTTTGGATTTCATTTTTACAAAAAGAAGAAAAAATCATTTGTTTTTGACTGATTTGTGATTCTGGACAAGTTAGTCCTTGGTTTTCTTATTGCCAAGTAAAACATCCTTGAAAAGACAAAAATATTTTGTAATCTTTTACTTCAAATAGTTTTTTATAGTTTGTAGATCTTAAGATTTGCTTTGTTCATAGTTTTCTCAAAATTTGCTTCAGTTTTCTTCATATTTGCTTTAATCATAGTTTTAAGTTTTTTTTATAAAAATACAAAAATCTCTTTTGAAAAAATTTGTTTTAGTAGCATTTGAGCGTTTGAATGAAAAAGGAAATTCTTGTGCAAATAACTAGTTGTCTCGTTTTGAGTGCATTAGAACAAAAACTCTTCTTTAAATTTGTTTGTTAAGAAAGATTTGTGTTTACACGCATTTGCATTCTCAAACTCTTTCCTAGCTAGAAGTTCATTGAAGAGCAAAGATTGTTTGATCATCTTAAGTGCATCTTTTTAGTGATTTCAAGTCGAGTTTTCACAACACGAGTTTCATCTCCGCAGCTCTTGACTTAATCAAAAACCAATAAAAATAACGCTTAAAGTAAAATTAATCTAGAAATATTTTTATTTCTAGGGCTCTATTACACCAACATAGCTTAGGCTAGTGTCTTGGAGTAGGGAGTACTTAACTATCCAAGATAGTAAAATAAACAAGTAGCTGTATCTTGCGGTAGGAGAGAAATCCAATTGTTGCATTTATGCTCTGGGAAAGTTCCTCTTAAAGGAGAAGCACGAGATCGTGTCTAAACCAGTGTGGGAATCAATCCTTCCTCATTGGGAACGGCGCCAGATATTCACGTATTACAAATGGTAAACCTCGGATTAACCATTGTCGAGGAGCCTGGGGTCACTTGTTGGTAAACCTTGGTTTATGTCAAGGAGCCTTCAAGGGGATTGAGCTTGTTACTCTGCCCTTGTGTGCGTATCGGATCGTAGAATGTTCCCCCAGGTATATTTGTTTCTGTTGGTAACCATAGTGACCATATTCTATAGGATTCTTCCTAAGGTGACAGTGGCGGGAAGATCCCACTATACCTGGAGCAGACTTTGGCTAGACTCACTTGGATTTTCTGGGGGGTTCTCTTCACTCGAGATGGTTAAGTGGAGAAACTTCTGCCAGTATATTCATTAACCAGGTCGTCGGGGTAACTGTTATAACCACTATTTCTGTATCGAACTCTGCGACGTTGGATTTCATCACCAACTAGTGTTTTCGGTCCGGAAAGTTACTGTTTGTGTGTGATTGATCTCCTAGATTCTTTAGGCGTGTGATTCAATTTTTTTGGTTCTTTAGAGACTTTAGGTGGTTTTCATTGAGATTTTACTTTGTTTGCGTGTGAAGTAGTTAAAATCCTTTAACTGTGGCTGAATTACCAAGGCAGTCCCGTAGACTTCGGGGCCAATCTCCCAAGTTTGTAAATGTGGCTGAGTTACTGAGGAAGTCCCACAAACTTCGGGGCCAACCTCCTGAGGACATACCGAGCCAGCTTGAAGGCTTGAAAGTTCTCGTAACTCCTAGTGACAGTAGAGGTCGGTCACTTGAAGAAGGAGAATCTTCTTTGGGAGTACATTATGATTCTCAACCGTTAGTAGTTTCAGAAGTTACTGGTAGTGTTGCATCTACTAGTGATATAGGTGAAGAACCAGAAATATCTGAACCCGAATCTGAAATTGCTGCTACTCCCATATCAGAGTTTGTTTCTCCAGCTTCGAGTGGTCCTAGTTCACCTAGGGTAGAAACTGTAATTGCCCAATATCTTCCTTCTGGACTTATAGCTATTGAAGAACTTGCTATTCTGGACAGTGAAGAAAGTTTTCTTTTTCCAGAGGATCGACCTATCTTAGACCTTAGGTAGCATGAATCAATCTTTTACAGTCCACCTAGGAGCAGTGCTTGGTATCGTTCATTGACTAATATTTTAGAAAACCCGAGACTAAGTTTTTCACCACCTCATATTTTTTATCACCCAGCACCTAGAGATTACTATCCTTTATTGAATATGTCTAGCCAGTCATCCATGTTTTCTCAATCTCCGGAAGCCTATTTGTACGGCGGTCCTTCTGTTCCCATTTGGTATCAGTCCATTTCTGGTACTTTTTCGAGAGCATCTCCTCAACCCATCGAACAAAAGTTATTAACTGGAAGTAGTGGTACTAAACCGTTGAGTGTAGAAGATATTCTCATGATGTCAGGTTCTCAACCTCAAGGTGGCCAGTTACTGCCTGGGGGGCAACCTCAGTATCTTTATGCACCTCAAAATCAACAACCTCAGCAACCCCAGTATGGTCCGGTTAATCCTGGTTTTCCAGGAGGTCAAAATATCCCAAATGCAATTCCCATTCCTAGTTATCCTGGATATCCTCCTCCTGGGGCTAGTCTACAAACCCAGAGTTTTAGGGACCCTAATCGTCAGTTACCATTTATCGCAACTTTGGACTTGCCTGACTTGACGCGCCTTACGAACGATCCAATTAACTATCTTCAGTATTGGCCACCAATGCCGCATAAGTTGCCGAGTGATATTCCTAAGTTCAAAGTTAAGCCAGGAGAGGACCTGGCGAACCATGTGATGACTTATCACCTCTGGTGTGCGTCTAATTCCATTGCAGATGATTCAATTCGTTTACGTCTTTTCTAGTGCACTCTAATTGGTCTTGCGGCCAAACGGTACATTGAGTTACCGCGAACCACTTTTTATAACTTTAGTCAATTAGCTACCTCGTTTTTAAGTCATTTTCAGTTGCTGGTCAGATATGACAATGGCACGGAATTATTAACTTCATTAAAGCAGTCAACGTCTACTTACATTTCAGATCATATCCATGAATGGAGACATCGACGACATTTAGTGAAAGTTTATATCCCGGATCAGATCTTAGCTGAATGGTTTTTAAAATCTTTACTACCCAATATCACTGAGGATGTAGGTAAGGCCAGAGTAGTTACTGAGGAACAAGTAATTTCTCAAGCACAATACCTTGACTTCATTCATACTCAGTCAGGTACGTTACACGAGAAAATCCCCGATCTACCCAAACAAAATCAAATCGCTACTGCTCCTTCAGGGTCTCATGCCGCTGATGGTATGATTGGTACTGTTAATACCAAAAGTAAGAAGAAATCTTCCAAGAATTCTTCTCCTATCATAACCTTGCCAGATTCCCTGACAGGAGAGTCTTCCGCGGAACTTTCCGCCGATATTCACGTTGTAGAGTCATCTACAGCTAAATCCAAAACCGGTGGTAAGAAGAAAGGGAAGAAGAAAAATAAAGCAGATAAAAATTCAAAAGAGAAACCCAAAAAAGCAGAACCAACTGATGAAAAACGCAAACCTCGTTATCCGTGCCTCGTCTGCGATGAAGAACATTATACGAGAGACTACTCTCATCGTGTAGAGGTTGCGAAAATTGTCAAAGGTTCCCAAACTCCTGTTGTCTTGAAGGATCTTTTCCCAGCTCAAGACAGTAAGATGATAGGTTCGTCCTCCAATGCCAATGAAGAACCCATATTGATGATGTCCCATGTTAGGATTGCGACTCGATCGCAAGATTATGGTAGTAAAAGTCTTGTTGATGGTAAAGAAGTAGAATCTTCTCATTCGAACCCATCAACCTCAGCTCCCGATTCCGATCCACTACAAATCGAGAAACCTAATCCAGACTTAGTAATCAAACCGCCCGCCAAGGGTATACTTCGAAAGTCTACTTTCAATCCACATGCGAGAGCAGCTCAGAACTATAACATTGTTGAGGATTTAGCTGTTTCCCCCTCAGTAATTTCGGCTTTGGAAGTGCTGCAATCCTGTCCAGCACAACACAAGTTACTTTTGTCGGCTATAGGAGCTGTTGACGTTCAGGACCCAAACCTTATAATATTCGATCTAGAAAATAGTGCACCGCACTTACCTCATCAGATGGTTGTCCAAATTCTAGAGATAGTAAAAAACAGACCTGTTCAAAGGACTGTAATTGATGAGGGAGCTTCCACGTGTATTATGTCGATACAGTGTTGGAGATCACTTGGTTCTCCTTCACTAAATCAATCTCCGATGATTCTTAAGGCCTTTGATGGCCGTGGGTTTCATCCTTTTGGAATTTTACAGGATCTACCTATAGGGGTTGAAGGCAAAACAGTTAATCTAGATGTGGAGGTGGTCGATGCCCCTCTGGATTACAACCTTCTCTTGGGTCGTAGTTGGTATTACGCTATGACAGTTGTTGCTTCATCGGTTTTTCGACTTATAAAGTTCCCTCACAATGGAAAGATTGTAACATTAGACCAGTTGTCATACTTTTCATCCGACCCAGCCTCTGCTGAGAGCATTCAACATGTTGGTAAAGCGACGATCCCTTATAAGGATGTTGGTGTAGCGTTAGTTAAAGATTTCAATTTATTGGGCACTTTTCCTTTCCCTCCTATCAACGCATCATCTTCTACTACAACCATTCATATGATTTCATCAGAAACCATTGTTAATGATGATCCTTGGATCATACGTTCTGAATCTGAGATAGACTCATTTGGTACTTCTATGCCTTTGAGTCTGTATGAACTTCAGTATCAGACTGTGCAGTCATTTTCCGACACAACGTCAACGCAAATTGACTTAATGAATGTGGTCCATGAGGAATCACTTTCGACATCAAACTCAGGTTTAATAACGTTTTCCGAACTTGTTCAAACAGATGAGCAAATTCGTGAAATCCTATGTGTCGATGAGTTACCATGGGAAGATCTTCATCACAGATCTTCGTTTTTACCCGAGAACGATTGTTTCGAAAATGATTTTTCCTCAATTTTTAGGACTGAATATGTTAAGGACGCTCAAAATCCAATGAAACATCTTGATTCCAAGTTTAACTTGGGAAATATTTCTCGAACTATTCCCCTTGACATTTCAGTTAAGCTTGGAATTGTTGAAAACATTCATATAGGTGCCTCTTGTACGGAAGATGAAATTCAAACATATAAGGCCCTATTTCAAGAATTACGCGATGTCTTTGCCTGGTCATATGAGGAAATTCCAGGAATTGACCCAGCAATTGTAGTTCATTAAATCAAAACTTACTCAGACACTAAACCCATTCGGCAACGTTTGCGTCAGATTAACCCAAGAAACACTGCTACAATTAAAGCATAAGTTGAAAAATTACCCAAAGCAGGTTTCATTTATCCGATCCCATTAACGGATTGGGTATCGAATATTGTTCCCGTTAACAAAAAGCAAGGGACAATAATAATATGTATCGACTATAGGGACATTAATTGAGCATGTCCAAAGGACAATTACCCTACTCCCTATATCGATCAAATCATTGACGATTGTGCCGGTAGTGAAATTTTCTCCTTTACGGATGGCTTTTCCGGTTACAATCAAATCAATATTCTACCTGTTGATCAACCAAAAATGGCATTCATTTGTCCGTGGGGGACATTTTCTTATTGCAAATAAGATTTTGGGCTTAAGAACGTCGGGGAAACTTTTCAACGGGCCATGTCTTACGCTTTTCATGATATTAAGCACATTGTGCAACCTTATCTTGATGACTTGCCTACTCATTCATTACATCGAGCTGACCATCTCGCCCATTTAAGAGCAATTTTTATGAGATGTAAGAATTATCGGATGAGGTTGAATCCCCACAAGTGTGTGTTCTATATTGGAACGGGTCAGTTACTGGGGTTTGTCGTTTCGAAAGTCAGCATTCGCGTCGATCCCTCGAAGGTTGAAGCCATTATCCGATTGCCTCCTCCTTCGAGTCTTCGCCAACTCCAAAGTTTGTAGGGGAAAGCAAACTTTTTACGTCAATTCATCCCTAACTACGACGAGATCACAAAGGGTTTTACCCAGTTTTTGAAGCATAATACTTCATTCTTTTGGGACGAGATAGCTGAGAAATCTTTTGATGCGCTAAAACACGCGTTGACCCATGCACCACTGTTGCATCCTCCCAACTATAACCAGGACTACTTCTTGTATCTCGTCGCTTCCTATTCCACCATCGGAATGGTGTTAGTTTAGGAAGATGAGTTCAGTACTGAACATGTGATATATTACCTTAGTCGGACGTTAAATCCAACTGAGCTCAAATACTCACATGTGGAGAAATTGGCATTGGCAGTTGTTCAAGCTGTCCAACGTTTTCGTCATTACATTTTACTACGTAAAACTACAGTTATTTCCGATTGCAACCCTATGATCTATATTTTGACCAAGAAATTGCTGGGGGAAAGTACTCCAAATGGATTGTCATCCTGTAGGAGTTTTACTTGGAGTTTGAAAAGTCTAAGTCAAAGAAATCTTTGGTTTTTGCGGAATTAATGTGTGACTTCCCGCGTGCTGACACGGAAACTGTGGCGGACGAGCCCATTGTAGACGAATCCTTGTTTCTAATCAGAACTTTAGATCCATGGTACGGGGATATCATCATTTATCTCCAAAACCAAACCTTTCGGCTAGATCTTTCACGGTTGGACCGTCGAAAAATACGATTCCAGTCCCAACAATTCAAAATTATTGGAGATACTCTTTATCGACGTGGGGCAGACTCTATTTTTCGACGTTGTTTGACTCATGAGGAAGCTGAAAGGGTCCTCAATGACTCACTCTAGAGGGTGTGGTGGTCATATGTCTGGGTATGCCACAGCCCAAAAGATATTGCGCGTTGGCTATTTCTGGCCGTCTATGTAGATTGTATTATTGCGGTCCGAAAATGCCACAACTGCCAAATTTTTTATCGAAAGATGTGTGCTCCACATGATCCTATTCACCCTATCATTGCCATTGGTCCTTTTTCCAAATGGGGTATCGATTTTATTACATGTAACCCTCACTCGGTTGGGGGGCATGCATATATTATCCTTGCGGTGGATTATTTTACTAAGTGGGCCGAGGCGATGCCTACATTTGAGGCAGACGGCAAAACAGCTGTGATTTTCATATTCAATCATATCATTACTAGATTTGGTGTTCCACAAGTGATTATCACTGATCATGGGCGTCATTTTCGAAACGTTATGATGACTGAACTTACAGACCAGCTTGGCTTGCGTCACGACAGTTCAACTCCTTATTATCCACAAGCTAATGGCCTGGTTGAAGCCATCAACAAAGTTCTCGTCATCATGATCCAACGAATCATTGGGATTCATCGGTCGAATTGGCACAACATACTATTTTCAGCGCTATGGGCATATCGAACCTCAGTTAAAACATCAACAGGGTTCACTCCTTTCCAACTAGTTTATGGTTTGGAAGCTGTGTTACCCATTGAGTGCGAAATCCTGTCATTGTGAATGGCCATCGAATTACTTCCAGCTACTTCTGAAGAGGAAAGACGTTTCTTATACTTGGCTCAGCTAGATGAGAATCTCTGCGATGCTGCATTAGCGATCGAATCTCATGCCAAGCCTATTAAAGCTCAGTATGATCTAAATGTGACCCCTCGAAATTTTTCCGAAGGAGATCTAGTCTTATTATACGATCAAGAAAATGATAAATTAGGCGTTGGAAAATTCGTGCCTATGTGGCATGGTCCCTATGTTTTCAAACGAAAGCTAGCGAAAGGGGCCTATGAATTGGTAGACTTTGACGGGGTCTCTTTCGGTAAACCTAGAAATGGTCTTTACCTGAAGAGGTATTATGGTTAAAACGAGTGTGAAGATTTTTTAGTTAGGTTAGTTTTTCCTTCTAGCTGGTGTGTTTTAGATTTAAAAGTGTGCTTAGCTTAGAGAGTGAGTTTTTCGTCATTATTCTTGCTTATCTTGGTTTTACGTTGATGTCGCAGATGTCGCGCTCTCCAAACATACATTGGTTTTCGCTGATGGTGCTTGTCGTAGTACACGGATATTTCTTCCGCAGCTTGGGTTATCTATTTTCCCTCTTACGAGTTAGTATCTATGCATGGGGTGAGCCTCGGACAAACAAAAAACAACCATTGTAGAGTATAGTGCAGTGATTGAGTTATTATCTGAATTATTTCATTTGAGATTCGGAGTTTGATAGTGAGGTTAGATTCTGAACTCGTTGTATTCAGCTTAATAGAGTATAACGCCATTAAGAACTCCAGTTTTATTAAGATTATTTTTTAGAGTGCGTCTCTTGGAACGTGATTTGACTATATTGAATATCAGCATATTCCAAGATCTTTAAATACATTAGCAGATGCAATTGCTTTCTCAAATGTTTTAAGTAGACATGTGCAATAATCATACAAGTAAATTTAAAAACATTCCATAACATGTTTAACAAGACAAGTTGGTAATAATGATATCATATATATAGGAGTTTGCCAAAATAATACATCGTCCTCGATCATAGGTTGAAAAACACCTTATGATTAGAAAAAATGATAAGTACAAAAAAGCAAAAATGTCATATGTGACTACAATAGGCGATCATCCCATCACTGGTGATGATCACGATATGAAACCACTACACGGGCCACCTTACAAAGGAACCTCCTAAAAGGTCCTGGGACTCCAATCGCGTAATGCTAAAGTCGACGAGGGATGTCATCTATACTGGTCTCGGGCATGTCCCCTGTCAGGTGCTCTAAATGACTCTCCAGCTCGGCTAAGGTCTCTACTGATTCATCCTGTGGGGCTGGAGCCGGTGCAACTGGTTGTCTCCTCTCGTAAGGCCAGAGAGCGGCTGGTCGCCATGGGCCCACATATGCATTTGAAACTTTTTACTATCAGTTATGGGACGATATAAAAATAACTAAAAATTAAATTAGGAAAAATGTTGAAAATGATTTTACCTGCATCATCCCATTTCTCTCCTGGCGGAAGAGCCATGTCTAGGTCTCCACAAAAATCAACCCCAGCATAAGGGAAGTCATGAATAGCAAAAACCTAATTTTCCAGCCATTGGAAATACTTAGGTTTGAACCGAACGACCTCGGTCCCCTCATCGGGATGACGGGCCATAACTGCAACCCATCGCATCTGTTTGGGCTCCCGAGGAAGCCCAGCTCCAACAGTAAGTTGTTGTGGGATCAGCATCAGAATCCTCTCCAGGCTAAAACTCACAACTATAGCCCCATAACCAAAGGTCTTTAGCTATCCGTTTTTGGCCTTGGTTAGTTGGCCCTTCACATTGGCCAACACAACATCACACCAGTTGAAAATGGTGCCTCAAAAGCAATCAACTGCCATCCGCATCTGGGATCTGGTGGCAACCTGTAGCAATGCACTGCCGTAGAGTCTGGTAACTATGAATGTTATAACCATGAGTTCAGGAAGGGATATGGTTTTGATTTCTATCCCTTTGTCCCAGTTCTGGACATTGCAAAACTCTAGGCGGAGGCTCTCGACAGATTGGCCACCTGCCCTGGGCCCAAATAGAGTCAAATGTTCACCCCTCCTGGGAAAACCAGTCAAGAAGTATATGTCAGCTGGCTCGATTTTGAGTTGGTGTCCTCCAATAAAGAAACACTGGTCCTGTATGCTCCATCTATCAACCAGCCACTGCAAAAAGTCCACCTGGGCCCTCATGCCAGGTATGGCCCAGAACTTGTACAAGCCACATGCCTTCAATGCATCGATCGAAGGTTGATGATTCATTGCGGCGAGGTCCACATCCTCGTGCTCCCGTTCTCAAAAATCAAGCATGATGGATATCCTACAATCAAGTAAAAAGGTGAATTAGAACATGAAAAATTGATTTCATTGGGTATCTTTTAAGTTAGTTAGGGTTTTGTAAACCTATGCGCGAGGTACGCACCCCCTTTTTAGGGATAGTGCATGGGGTCCGCACCTTTCCTTCACGGCAAGTACATACCCCGACCTTTTTTTCCATTGCAAAAAAGTCGGGGTACGCAAGTCCCCTGTGGTGGACCTGCAGGCCCCCCACCCGCGCGGGTTTCTAAATCTAAAAACCTCCTAAAAGCACAATCTAAGCCCTAAAAAACAAATTCAAATGGACAAAAATGAAGAGTAGGATGATGTGGATTACCTGGAGGAGACGGTGTTCAATTTCGACAGAAGGATTTTCCGCAATCTTCGCTGGAAGTTTCTGGTCAAAAGCCTTTTTTTTCTCAACCAAATCTCAAATGGTAAAAATGAATAGTAAAAAGTCCTTTTTATAAGTTTTTTTGGTAAATAAATTCCAAATTTGTTTATATTTCACTTTAAAAAGGTGTTTTTTGCGACATTTTAACCTATTATTAAACAGGTATGAGTAATGTTTGAGTTTTTGTTCAAGAGAACGGATTTTCGGGCAAAATTAATCATTTTTCAACGAAAAACCATTAGAGTCATCTTTAAGCTCTTTTCTGACTCCTAAAACATGAAAATATTGTCGAGTTTTTCTTTTTAAGCTCGTTAAAACGGAACTAAAAAGACGGTCCTCTTATAGCCCTTTTCTGACCGTAAAAACAAGAAAAGATTGCCGGGTTTTTCTCGTTTCGAATTCGATATTGTTCATAAAACAATGTGTCATTGATCGCTTTTTTACTTTTTCGGATCAGAGGCACTAGCTACGAAAAGTACTCCTTGGTCGTAAAAGATTAAGCGGTTCTCGCAAGTATTATTTTATACTTTTTCGGGCTTGGGAGACACAAATTTATGCAAAAGTCAACCCTGGAGTCTCCTTAAGTTTTTTTAGACTCTCTAAAAATGAAAAACGCCAAGTTTCTCCTATACTGGACTCGTTAAATTTGGACAGTAAAGGACCTGTTCAATTACAAACAGGAACGGACCACTCCTTCTTAGGGTTCCAATTTAAACTAAGTTGGACTCACCCGAAGGGTGAGATTATAATCAAGCATATGTTATCCTACTCAAGCTTGTAAAAAATAAAGAGGTACTTGCCAAAAATGGTGGGGGGAAAGGGAGAAAAATGAGCCTGTTTGTCATACTTTATAACCACTCTTGAACACGACACTTTCATTCACCTCGGTTGGGAAATCATTTACCTAACAGTTGATCAAACCACATTGAAAGTCTTCAGCTGGTTTCTGGGTATTAAATTTGGGTCAATCGTCATCAAACCATCTGTCGTGTCATTATGTGTTCAAGAGGTCTGTGCGAATAAGCCATTCATATGCAAAAATATCTGTAATTCCATCTTGACCATCCCTGAGTCAGTCCTTGCAACTAAATTTCTTCAAACTTGATCTATGATTTCGTGTCGTGGGCTTGCCTATGACAGATCGCTTTCTATCGACTTTAGCTCTTTATCTAGAAAGATGATCTAGAAATCGCTAGTGCCTTCAGATATGCATGCCTCAACGACAGGTTGCATCATTGACCTTCGATTGAAGGATTCCGTGACATGTTCGACATCGACACATCTAATCACATCTCATGGATTGTACTAAGTACTTTGAGAGCCATTGTCATTATTGGTGGTTTCTCTCACACTTGTTAACAATTTTCATCATTGACTGGTAATGAAGTGGTTTCTACCATGTTCGACTTCGACACATTTATTCACATGGATAGAATCATACTATTTCGGGGAATAGAAATGAAGACCCTGGATCTAGTTTCCACCATCCAGGCTGCGAGGAATTTTGTATTCATTATGTTGTAGACTATTCATAAACAGATGGCTGTGTCCATACTGTGTCTACATGTGTCT